>RXPK01003622.1:0-84285 GCA_004143645.1 Protaetia brevitarsis | reverse complement strand
AGCGCGGAATGTATAAATTCATTTTGCGTTATATGATTAAATAAATTCAAAAGAAATAACTCCGATTCATGTGGTACCGTTTATTAACAACTAATCTCTCTCTCGATTCGACAAAGCAAAAGAAAAATATCTACGTTTTTTGTAACTAATGAAGTCGCATATCCGGTGAAACTCGAACGGCTTATCAGGATATCAAAAATAATACTTTGTAGACTTACGTAAAATGCTCTTAACAAATAAGGAATGTTTATTTTATAAAAAGAAGAAATTTAAAATGCTTCAGTTTTGCTATTTTTACAAGGGCCTTTATTTATTCAGAATGACGTTAAATGATAATACTAAATGAGTGCAATTTATACATAATACCACGTTTAGCGGGTGCTTAACATGACGTTTCCTTGCATCAGGCCCGAACTAAAGAATTTTTGGCTCTAAATTTTACTTTTTTTTATTCTTTAATGATGAAATCCGGTTTCGGTGGGTTTGTGCTTTATATGTCCTGTAGTTAACACCAAGCAAAGTTTACTTTTTTATTTGATACACCCTGTATAAATAAATATGAAATACACACCGATATCCAATATTATTAAATAAAGATTTTTAATAATATTTAATTTATTTACTTTCAATTTTTCTTAAATAAAAAAAAAGTGTTTCCGCCCGGGATCGAACCGGGGACCTTCCGCGTGTTAGGCGGATGTGATAACCACTACACCACGGAAACTCGTTCAAATATAATACAGAAAACATTGTGACATTAAATTTTAAAAAACTAATTAATTATTTCAAAAATACTTTGTTTGCACCACCAGGGGCCTGTTGCATAAAAGTACAATTACAATTTACAGGTGATACTTTTGTTACAATCTGTCAAAATTTGACTTACGGGCGTTGCAAAAACATATATATATGTCAAATTTTGACAGATTGTAACAAAAGTATCACCTGTAAATTGTAATTGTACTTTTATGCAACAGGCCCCAGAAAGCGTACCTCTCTAATGAGCTATGACATACAAGTTATATCGCAATTTTATGTATGTGTTCATTCTTGCTTTTCTATTAGCTGCTTGTCCACATATGACCTATTTATTTAAAAAATTGTTGCCTAAGGAATCGTCAAAAGTATCATGTTCCGGCGTTTGGGTTATACTGAAAATTCTTTTCATTTCTGGGGATGCACCCTCTCACGTTTGCAACACCTATTATTAAAAGCATATTATTGCTATGGAAGTATTAGGTGTATTGAAAATAATTTGGAGTCGTTCAAAAAAAAAGTTTCAAAACTGAATAAAGGAGTTATTTAAATTAACGGCAACACTTGGTTGCCTACTCTACAGGTAAATATTGAATTTGTTAAAAATGAATAAAAAATAGAGCATATTAGCTAGAGGTGCTAATTATAGTCTTATATATAATGTGAAGTGTATTTTATTTGTTAATTCAAGATTTCCTGACATTTTTGTTCTATTATATTATATTTTACTCGGGAGATTTATCATTCTTCGGATGTGTATTCGGTAACAATTGCTGTATTCCCCTCAATCTAGTGTGATATAATTTAAAAATCACACAAACATTTCTATTCAAAGTATCAAATTGCTTTACAATTGTTAATACAAAAGATCCATATCAAGGAATAAAGTTAAACTGCAATACTTATTAACCTATTAACTTGTTACAATGTGTTTCAGTAGCAGGAAAATAATATTATTAAATAGTATTAAGTTTACAGATAGGTTTTAAAATTTTGATTAAAAACCTAAATCTTGTTTCAATTACTTATTAGTTAATTATTATTTTTTAATCATCTGTATTAATTTCACCACACAGTGGTTAAATAAACGCATAAATACATGAAACTGAAAAAACTGTTGAAATAACATTTTGAAAAATTAAAAGGAGAGTCAAAATAAAAATGGATACTTCTTCTAGCTTCTAGCTTCTCCTGGAAGTTCTAAAATAATCTTGATTTTTTTTTAATGGTGTACATGCGGATCTGAACCGGCATGCTTGAAATGCTTCAATCTTCTATTTAGCAATATGTAGCTTTGTTAAGGCTTTCTTTCGAAATTTTTCCAAATAATACAAATTAGGTTCTAATTATTTCCGAGGTGTTCTCAGGTATTCGTTCTTTACATATGGAATCTTTTGGTTGCTGTCTTATATAAAAGAAAATCCAAAAATACAAAAATACATTAATCAATTAAACAAACAGGCGAGTTAAGAATTCTGACTAATGACAACTGAAATGGTTCCATAAACATATTTAACGATGTTTTTTTTTTTAAAAAAACCCTCTCATTATTAAGTGAAGGCAGAATAAATAAAGGATAAATATTTTCGACAACTTCTCTCCAATATCAATCCTTAACAAAGTGCATTCTTGTAAATATTTATACGCTCCTCATTGCTCACAAAATACTTAATGTAGCATTTCAATATAGCATACAAATTAATGCAATTATCTTCAATTCGTTAATGTGTTTGTTACAAAATATTTCAGCAAACGTCGAAGATAAAACAAGGATATCATTATGGCTCCACTATAACTAGGGAACTGAAAGCGCTGGCTTTTCTGCTTGTTATCAATGCCGTCATCAAACATTTAAATCAATCAACCTCCAGAGAATTCCTTTCATTAACACTTTAGAAACTCAACTTCGAAAATTCGTATAACTCTCCGATAACTTCCGTTGATGTCATAAATTTAATAACGAGGAAAAAGCGTCAATCGATGGTGAACTTTGTAGCTTTCAGTTTGCTGCAGCAGTTGTGTATATGGAAATTTCACACGTTCTACATTGCGGAACTTCTAGTACTTTCCATCCATAAACTTCACCTATTCATGCTCGATAATACAATTTCAATCAATTGAACAACACATTTTTTATTAATACGATTATTCTTCAATGTTTTATTACATTTCTAACAGTTATAAAATCTAAGAAATAACACGATTGTATCATTTAAAAAATTCATAGTCGTGCCATAAGCAGAATATTGTAACTTATAAAATTATATTAATATAATATTAAAAGATGAAACCATCAGGTGTATGCTGCAAACTTCTCCTTTGTCATCATCAGGTGTATCATAATATTTAAGTTTTAATGGATCCCCAGTTTTCACAGAAACAAATACATACATCACTTTATAGGAACATCCAAATACATTTTATTTTCGTACTTATCATAGGCCGAGGAAGACTGAATTTTGTGCTGCCACCTAGGTATTTGCCCGTTAATATCCATGATGCGTAATAAATCTTTACTACTCTTGTTATATACTTTTTGACGATAATAGAATTGAGTATGGAGAATGAACAAGTAAATGCAACTCTGTTTTATTATTTTACCTTATTAATGTCTTAGATCAGAAAACTTTTCTTGCAATAATATATTAGATCTAATAAAAAAAGATTTCAGTAGGTGCCACTTTTTTTAACCTAAGGAGATACATTTCTGTTTTTAAAATAATGAGAGAGTACGAATCCTGCATGAGGAAATTTTTCTTGGTAAAATTCCTCTTAATTATTGCAGTTATTAGAAGAAATACATTAATTCGTTAATTATTTCATACTGTAAAAAGCTTGCAACCTTCGGGTATTTCCCGTCCTGCCGACCTCTCACGATCTTATATCGACATATGTCGATTTGTCGCGCGAGCTTACATATCCCTCGCTAGCTCAAATGGTAGAGTGCTCATCCGGTAAACGAGAGTGTGTAGGTTCGAACCCTACGCGAAGAAATGTTTCTTGGTAAAATTCCTCTTGCTTATTACAGTTATTAACAGAAATACATTAATTCGGTAAAGAGACAGTACTTTAATATAAAGAATTAATCGAAATGAGAAAATCCTGTCACTAGAAATATATAATACAAAATAAAAATAAAATAAATAATATTACTTTGATACAGAGGAATGTAATTAAAAAATGAGTATTTCTAGTTTAAAGTCCTTTCTACAAATGCAGACCTATACTTTGATTCAAAGAGATCGTTCTTCCATAATAAAATATTAAATTTAACGAAAAGAATTATTTCAGAATATTTTATTGATAAAGTAATTTGGATAATTATTTTGTTATTTGTTATATCAATATTGTACACATGTATAACATATTATATATATATCACATTATTTGAAAAATATATCAAATCATCCAACGTTATAATATCAAAATTACAAATCAAGGTATTAACAGACTACAAAATCAAATCTATACAAAATTAAAATCAAAAATTGAAGAGAAAAAACATCACACACCTACAGTGTATTAGAATACATTATGCAGATACATGTCGTATTAATCGGCCAGAGGTGCAGTCCCGAACTAGTTTTTTTCTGGCTTTTTTAAGAGAAATTATACTATAAATAATATATATAATATATACTATAATAATATTTTATCAACAACAGAAAATTTGTTTATCCTGCGCGTACTTCCGTCAATTTTTATATTTTCGCAATTTCTATACATATGTCATTGAAGAAGTTTTAGTAAAGTATTCGAAACGTTCTATGTATTTTTTTTTTATTACTAAGATATATTGAGGATGTCATGCTTTATTTGTAGTTATGGAGTGTTCATTCAACAGGAGATATTTTTTCAATTAGTATTCACATTAAAGCAAATTATTAATATACTGCTACCAACTGTCATCAGGTTAACAGATATAGATAACCCTCAAATTCGGCGAACACAAATCCAAAATAAAATATTTTTAATTTAGATACAAAACTAAAATGATACGTTCATCTTTTTAGTATATCGGTGTGGAATATCTTATTATGAGAAAGGCGATGTTAAACGCGCTCAGCTATATCTAGGTACAGCAGCAATGGGAGGACTCCGACCTGAAGATATTTCAGTTGTTTTCTCGGGAAAATCGTCATGGCAAAATACCCAACGTTCGCTATAGGTAAATTGTAAATGAAATGAAAAAAAAAAGTAAATAACCATTATACATGAATAATCATTGTTGTAGGTTGGAATTTGGAAGAAATTGGATGCTTTAAACAGTACTATTAAAATTGACGAAAAATTCGAGACATGACTGTCTTTTACGGAGGTGGAGTAGTGAATATTATAAGTTACAAAACCTGTAACCGACATCGACTTTCATTGTCTATGCAAGAGGACAACCAAGATACCAAATGCTAGTAATTCTCTCCATGTTTCAATATTGAGTTATCAATAGGCCTATTCAATTTTCGTTCACTCTTTGTATGTATGTTGCGTATGCCTACCGTTGTATAGCACGTAGAAATAACCGTTATTTCACAATGAATAAGCTTGCAGAAATGAAATTGGCTGGCTAGAGAACTAAAAAAATAAGGTCCACCGAAGGACATGTCGATAAAGTTACTATTTTACGTCGATCTGAATAACCCGTGCCCTTCCCGGACAAAGAGTCTATGAACTAGGAGTCAACAATACAGTTTTTAGCCTAAAGCCTGACGCATATCTAATGAAATTGGATTGGATTAAAAAATACTTTTAATACACTGTAAAACTATGTTTTCTTTCCGAATACATTCGATTCAAACTTTCATCTGTCAAAATGTACTTTACATATTAATACGCTGATTCTAATATTTTATTCCGATGTACAAGTATCTAGCCAGTGATTAACTTTACTTCCTAGGGAGGATATTACCAAAGAAATACTACTGAATGATTTTGACGACTGCAGAAGTTTTGAACACCACTCAAATTGTTCAGAGTTAATTCGAGATATTTTTTTAAGAAGTTATGTTCCTTTTTTTTAAATAGATAAAAGAAAGTTATAAACAAGTGCAACATAATTTTATTTAAATAAGCCATGGTACAAATACATTTGATTTTATGGTTCTTAGAGTCCAATCCAAATGTATAGGGCTCACCTTTTACTAAAGCCGTCAGAAATTCTTTAAATAACACACTCGAAAAGCGATGGCTTGGCAGGTTGGTCCCCATTCGCAGATCGATATGCTTCAAGCAATTATTTTCTTTGGGGTGATTAAAAACAAAACAAAGTTTATAATAACGTGCAAACAGTTTAAGTTTATTAGTTGCGAATGTTGTGTTATCCTTATTCCTTACATCTCTAATATGATACTACTATTTTATTGTTGTTTATGTATATGTAGGAAAAGGATTTAGCTCATACTATATTTCTGCAAAAAAAAATGAATACCACATAATTATATTAGATACGCATAAATTTATGTACGCATTATTCTGGCGAATTTTATCTGGGATTACTGCGGAACATTTTTAATAAACATATAATCAATTCGGCATGACAAGTTGACATGGAGAAGCGTGCAAAATTTAAAATTCAATAAGCCAATCAAATATAAAAGCATCGCAGTCCCTACCTAATTCAATATATTTGTTACATGTCACTCAGACTCGCTCTCCTCTTGGATGGTGCGAACCCCCTGAGTTAGTTATTTGTCCGGATTTTGATCCGCGCCGTATTTGAACAGGAGATGAAACAAATGAGAGGATTTGCCTTAACAAATGACACGCACAGACGCATGTGTGTGCGTGCATATAAATGCGTGGACGATAATCATATATTACGGACGAGAGAAAACAAGTACCGACAAATTTTCATAATTGCACGCATACGAGGAATCACCGTAGATACGACGGAGCGCCGCTTAACTACCGTGTAATAATCCAAGTAAGTATAACGAGCTCTTTGTCCTTCCGGACTATTCAAATTACAGACAAGTAATGCATAATTGTACACATATTTGCCGGCTCTAATAGAGAGAAGTTGCAATCAGATAGCTATCTTGTCATTATGCATTGTGAATCCGGGGTAAATGCGAATTGAAATACCGCAATCAGTTCTCTTGTGTTGCGGTACGGAAAAGAGAGGATCGTTCAAGTAATTCCTCGATCTACTTTGAATGAAACGCCATCGCGGGTGCGTCTGGCTGGATGTCCGTGGGGTTGAAGCGACAGAGTTGGGGGAATATAACAATTACGTTTGCGTCGTTAGATATAGAGAATCCGGTTTTCAGATCCCTAGATGTGGTCATCGGATGCGACAAGAAGTGTGGAAGCGGAAGGACTTCTCTTTTGTTCGCCGACGTTCCTCTGATATTTCGCAGAGACTGGAAATATGTTGCCGATGGGGACCGTGTCCGTTCGTTCTGGTATAAATCACTTTCTTTCCGACGTCGCCGACGCTTTTTCAGCCGGACAAGGGGTTATGAAAACGTAGGAAGCGATTATTACCGACCAATATACCAATGATATATTGATTTAAAGGCCGTATACGTGTGTCGGTAATTAATATCTTTCATAACGCCTTCCGCAAAAATGATTTAGTACAGTCTGCCCAGGAAAAATACTGAAATGAATTACATTTAGAAGCATAGATTTATCACGTAGTGGGCAACTACGATCGCATAATTTCTGCTACAATACGACTAGAATGAGAAATCAAAGGCTATAATATTTTCTTTTCTTGCTACTGCACCTCTATTTCACAATTCTTCTAGAATTTTTTAATAGATGTATGTATGTGTATATTGGAAAGGTGGTATTACACTGCGACCTAAAAGATCTATTGTGTCCCTGTTCTTGCTGTTTTACAACTGGCCTTCCAATCCTATTCTTTTCAGAAAGTGTAGGATATCAGAAGGCCCTAGATTAGGTAAGTCTCCCTCTTCGTTTCACGTGCTCCCAGGTGCAACGCGCTTGAGTTGCACAGTGCTACGCAATTTAAGAGCGCCATACTGTTCCGCAATCTGCTCCAGTCGTTTTGCATCTCCCTTTGTTCCTTCCTCGGGAGGTACTCTCACTTTGGAAGTGGAAGGCTTCTTATGGAGGTCCTGCTCCAATTTCTGTTTATTAGCGGTGTCGTCCCGCTAATAAACGTCCTTCCTCCATGGTTGATCCCACGAGTAGCTAAGGAAGAAAAGGTCCACCTCCACAGAGCCCCGCATGCAGAGGTAAGCCTAAATACAATGGGGTGCGCCAGGTGCCCCAAGGTTGGACTAGTAGACTGGTCTTCTATCCAGCCACGCATCCCATCAGCCTAGTCCGCCACGTTAGGATTTAGGTTTTTATTGAGGTTGTCTTCTCTCGGTCCGTGCAGTTAAGCCAAGACCCCCCATCCCTTTCGGGACCTGGTTTAACAGTTGGGCTTTCAGTAGCCGAAAGCAACAACTGGCATCGTTGAAGAACTCTGTGCAAGCCTTTAGCCACGACACTACAGCTCGGGCGAGGGGGGAAGCAGATTGGTTCACGGCAACGGTCTTCATTTATCCTGCTCCGGTTTTAAGCAGAGAGGACGAATTTATAGCCGCTACTAATCGTCTCGTCTTGAGCGAACCCTGACAAGATGGCCTTCCTCTATCCACCACCTCGGGGACGCGCCTGGTAGGTAATCCCAACCCCCAGGTTTTTAATAGATAGAAAAGGTTTGTTTCGTCAGCTTAAGAGTATACTGCTTCAGTACCTAGACAGTAATAAAAAAAATTGTTAAAATTAACAAAAATTCAACAAACTTCATTGTTCCAAAGGACCCACAAGAAAACTTAATATTTTGTTAAAAGTTAACAATTATTGTTAGTGGAAATTTTAATAAAACGGCCAATTTGAGTAATACTGTAGTATATATTTTTATTTTTTAGGAAAATATAGACTATAGTATTGCTTAAATTTGCCGTTCTTATCAAATTTCGACTAGATAGAAATAGCGCACTCACTATTCATAATTATTTTTAGTTAAAATAGCAAAAAAAAATGGCAAAGTTCCCTATTGAACTCGTAAAATTCCCTTCTTTTTGCCAAAGATGTATCCATAACACGAAAATTTGAACATTTTTATTTGTTTACAGCATTACACTAAAATTATTTCATATCAGTAGAATACAGTTCATATTCAATCAATCCCCAAGAATGATAAATCTCATATGAGACTACATGTTTTAGAGAAACTAAATTCACTTACCTTATTTAGAAACTTAGTAAGTGCTTTATTACGACAATAATTAATAAAGACATCAGTAGCATGCAAAATGTAAACGCGATTGTACATACTATCGAATTAATTTAAACTTTAACTTCAAATATGTATTGACTCCTAGCAAAAATGCGCAACTGCGTAACAAAGTTATTTCTTAATTTTGCTGGAAAAATCTTGACATGTACCTCTTTAAATGATATTGGGGTAGATATAATTTAGTGTTATTGCGCACCACTCAATTTAATTTGTATATTTTATTCTGAAATACAATTTTGTGTCACTAGAGATTTAGTAATTTATGTTCCATAACAAAAATCTTAGGATTAGCTATCTACTATGCTTAGTTAGTTAGTGTGAGGTTGCATCCGCATACTTCGGTTGATCATACCGTCCACTGCGACCACTAGGGTCTATTGTAGAGAGGATGTTATCTTAAAGTGTATCCAACAATGCTTGGTTATGTCTAAATTGGGGTAAAGTGTAAAGATAATGAAAGACTGGTGTATTAATCAATTCAAATGCAATAAAAAGTGTCGGCCTACTAGTTTCAGCTAAACAGCCATCCTCAGGGCCCATGCTTGCCTACTGAATTTAACATGGTTCTGAGGATGGCTGTTTAGTCGAAACTAGTAAGCCGGCGCTTTTTATTACATTTGATTGAATAGTACAGCAGTGGTTCATTATCCTACAATCCAACAAGTTCAGGCCCTTAAAATAATTCACTATCTTGCTGAATGAAATTTTTTCAGGTCTTCTAGGGAAGGGCCAACTCTACCAAAGTTTGCATATCTGACCCGTATTCTGTGTAAGTGCTTTCTGAGTGATCTGAAAGATGGATACAATTACCTTAGCGCTTTTACAGTAAAGTTCAAGCAGTTCCTTGGTTGCGACACGGCTAGGTGAGGAACATTCTTTTGCATGCACCAAACCATGACAGTTGTTCCAGTATTGAAGAATTTTCTGATTTGCCCAGAATTTGATTTGCTGTCTAGCTACCAAGTGCTATGCCAATGCCAGGTTGTGATTTCTGAAATTGCTGCGCAGCAGACATTCTTGCAGATGTCTACCTCCTCGTTCACGAGAATGAGTGAATGTCCAGGTACCCAGATTAGGAATAGATTATTAGGCATCCCCAATGTATTTAGAGTGCTTTTAGTACCGCCTGACTGTCACAAGAATTTTTTATTGATTTGTGTTTGTAGATTTTACCCTAAATTTCAATTATGTGAGGATGCATAATTATTTCGACAATACTAAACACTGCCACACAACTAATATATATATTATACTTATGCATAATATCACATGGGTCACAGTAGAAAACAAAAATAAATTGCAGACTGCAAGTTTACATTTTGTAAAATGTATTCAATGGTATTAGTATAAAGCAAAAGATAAAATTACAACAAATTGGTAAGTGGTAAAGTATTTTTAAAAGTTGTTATGTAGCTTTGACAAAAATTTGTAGTATTCCAACTTTTTAAGTAAATTTTCTTAGTTTAAAGGAGGTTTTGGTAATTCAGTTTACCAATATGTAAAGAATCACAGGATAGGTGATATTTTTACATAAAATGAGGTGTAAACTTACAACTGCTTCTTAAACTGTAACTTGCGCTAAATTTTGTGATGAAGTTACTATCATAAAACTATTGATTAATGTCATCATAAATGCAATAGCAGCAGATGCTAAAAAAAAATAATTATCCAACTCGCGAATTTGTGAAGTTGAATGTTTATCTTGCATCTAATTATAATTATTCTAAAGAGAGCAGATAGTGCAAAATAAGTAGGACATGATCAAAACAAGTAAAAGCATACTAGCAGCGAAAATAATTTAATATTGAAACCAATGGTCGTTTAATGGTTTAATGTAGGAATCGTAAAACCAGAATAGACATCATTTAATTATTAAAGAATTAACCCTAATATTTTTCTATTACAAACATGTTGCCAAGTTATAACGAACGAAATGCATTTTCTTATATATTGCATTTTGAACATGATTACTTTTTAAATTCAATTAAATATGAGAGTACTAGTATCTAAAGTTCTTCGTTCTTTCTCCAGTTTACCATTCTACCGAAAATCAACAATCTGGTTTAATTAAAACAAGGACGAACTACATAACAAAAGAATACTGATTACACGTATAACAACATGTCTGCGAATCTCCTCTTCACGTAGTATTCATCCTACATAGCGTTCTCTCTAGTACAATTTTTTTTTTTACAATGGAAACTTGGAAACTATCTCAAAATGGAGCATCCTGGAATATGCAAATTCTTTGTTCCGTTGTAATGAGTTGAAATCTAGGACGTGACAAATATTGCTATTTCTATATTCTTAATCCCACGCAATTTCTAACAAACTACGGCTGCTTTACTAACGTCACATTTGCTTGATGTTTGTTTTAATCTCAAGCATATAACTTGATAATAAGATCGATACTACATGCGCTGTCTGTTTCTTGTTGAAAGTAAATGCACGTATGAAATGACACGCCTACGAGATAAAAGGCATTTTACAGAAAAACAGATGACACTGTAAAGGGAATATGTATTAAACGAGATCCCTAGGAGGCGGTATCAGAATTCATAGATATGTTTGTTTGTCAACAGCACTCATTATCGTAATTGAAAGTGTAAGAAGCAAAAGAATTTCAGGGTATCCTTACATGTAAATGATTTATAAGCAAATTTGGGTAGTTCAGAGTTACTGTTGTGTGATACATTTTTTTTCTTCGATTTGATTACTTTTTTGGACTTGTACTATTTTGCTTCAGTTCCTATCAAATAATCTGGTCATACTTTGTAAGATATTTATTTAAAGAAAACATTCATACTCTTCCGATTATTTAGATAGGTACCCTAAAGTTCAGGTTGTATCAAAGATATCTTTCCAAAACAACATAGATTTTCTCTGCATGTTTTAGCAAAAGCTAAAATACTTTTTTTAATTTATTTAATTGCATGTTAGAAAAACTTTTTTTTAATACTCTTGCATTTTGGAGATATTCCTAAAAAATGGAAAAATCGCGCAAATTTTGGAGGAGGCTCTACCCCTTAAATTGAGCGATTGGACAGAAAAAAAGTTGCATATTGCTTCCACTATTACTACTCTTTTAGTCTGTAAAATTTTATGGAAATCTAAATTTGACAGTTGCCGATTTCCTTCGAGTAAAATTTTATTAAATAAACACCTGTTGTTTTTCAAGTCATTTTATTACACTCACAACTTTAATAACCTTTTATACTTGTATACCTGTATCATTTACCGGCATTTTTACTGCTGTTTTAATTGTTTTCGACGAAAAATCGCCATCCAAAAAAAAATCTTTTTGAGTTGAGTTATTAAAATACAGTGGTAGCAGTCCACAACTACCGACTGTCACATTGCAGCATTTTTTTAAGGTTTTTAAATATTTTTCCCGACCAGAAAATTTCATACAGATGTTGACGTTATCCTCAGGCACTCGTCTTCAGCTTGTGGTGATGAAATGCCCTAAAATATTAATCCAATTTTTTTTCTATTATCGGAAACAAGAACCAATTGTTACGAAAGGTGTTTCAACTTGGTTTCAGGTTTGTTGATTTTTATTTACTAGTATTTGCGGCAAGTTCGAGATATCTTTCATTGAATCTTGACCCGCGCTTCTTGCTATTTTTTCGTGAATATAGAATAAATAGGATACCGTAGATCACAATAAACGCCTTGAATATTTTCCATTATTTGGTTTGTAAATTGCCCAATAGTGTGTACTACACAAAAAGATCTGTGATTTGTAATAATCTGTGCCGGGGTAGGTGAACAACTCTAAAAAGTATGTATACAGGGTTTCTCACGGTATTCCGTGGTTAGAAAAAGGATTCAAAGTTAGTGAAGATTCTCTCTCATTTTAAAGTATTTTCAAGGTCGTACCACTTCGTGTTATATCGGAAGTCGTCATTCACTCCTTTATTTTAAATGGAACACCCGGTATATTATCTCATTTTTGGATTTCTGAGAAAATTTCATGATGTGCTCCATCTGGTTTTCCTATGCCTATTTTCAGTTGTTTGTGAGATATCTTGATTATGTTGAAAATGTTGAAATACGTAGCCTTATTTTTAACACTGTGCCTTTTATATATTTTTGACTTATGGTAAGCGCCTATAAGGTAGACGGAAGCATAAGAATGCTACTTTCGAAATCCACACTGATAATTTACTTATCGTAATAGGCTGTTCAAAATTTAATGACCAATTACATCATTTTCAAAGTTGAAAAAGTTGGTTTTTCCGACGTGACACTCTGTATATTATTAGATGGTCAGATGCAGAATTTAATTCTGCATCGACTCACTATACCTTTCTCTATACCTATATCCAACAGTTTTCTTGTTATTCCATATTTTTTATCAAAAGCCAATGAAACTCCTAAAATTTCTATCTAGTAAGTATTGATTTTGACAATGTTGTTAATTTTATGTCAAAGCGGTTTAAGCACACAGATTCGTGAGGTATTTGTTTACAGTTGCTAACTTTCTCAAGTACAGTTTATAATGGAGAATATTGAAGAATATTCTATTAATGATTTGTTAAATTTGTTTTATTCTCATGGTGAATGTGTACGAAATGTCAGACGAACAAGCAGATTATTTAACGAACGCTATCCGGACCTACCAACAATGACTTCCGGAAAATTCGCAAGAATGGGAGCTCGATTTATGACAACTGGGAGTGCAAGGGGCAATTCAAAGTTACCCAAAGACCGTAAGAGATAATGGAGATAAATTTCATTTGCTATTACGTTCTTAATTTAGTTATATTCCTATTTTGTTGTGTGTGTGTTGATGTTTCGGTTTCTGCCAAAAACCATGATGAAAATAGAAAATATGGGATAACAAGAAAACTGTTGGCAATGGGTATAGGGAAAGGTATAGCGAATTAAGAATTAAGTTCTGCATTCTATGATCTAATAATTTACAGGGTTGATCTAATAATATACAGGTGTCACGTTTGAAAAAAACAACTTTTTCAATATTAAAGATGATGTAATTGGTCATGAAATTTTGGGCACCTGTATGCGATGAAAAAATTTTCAATGTGGATTTCGAAAGTATCATTGTTGTGCTTCCGTCTACCTTAGAAGTATTGAAAATAAGGTTACATGTTTCAAAATTTTCAAAATAATCAAGACATCTCGGAAAGAAATGAAAATAGCTAAAGGGAAACCAGATGCAACACATCATGAAATTTTCCCAGGAGTCCAGTAATGAGATAATATACCGGGTGTTCCATTTAAAATAAAGGAATTAATGACGACTTCCGCTATAACCGAAAGCGGTACGACCTTGAAAATATTTAAAATGAGTGAGAATATTGGCTCAAACCCAAAAATTCACAATTCTAAGTTTTTTCTAACGAAGGACTACCGTGAGAACTGCTGTATATTTTGTTTATAACATTCAAGAAGCAGAAGAAGTGCTTAGAATTGCTTCCATTTAATAATGTGTTTTAAATGTAGATACTTAACATATACAACGACAAAAAAAAATAGAACTAAATAAAAAATTGTTTTTGTATCTTCAATACATACATAGAATAAAGTTTCTCTTTTTTATCTTACATTTAGAATTTCAATAAAGAATAAAAAAAAAAACAAGTAATTTAAAAGAGAACTATTGCAGATGGGTATAAAGGATATTATAGCAAATCGGTCAGAATCTAATACTACACCCAAAGGTGTAAAAATATATAGGGTGTTCTATTCAGAACAAATTAAATTTTGCAACTTTCAAGATTCATTGATATTTCAAGAATTTTTAAATAGCCTATACAATACGATGGGAACTTTTTACTACGTTTTCTGAGACAACATTGGTATTTGGCGGTTTTAATATAAAAGACCTCTGGCGCTTAAACCAAAAGAAAATTAATCATTTGCTTACAACAGTGTAAATGTCAAAATTTTCACAAAAATCGGAATATCTTGGAAACAGTTGGATGCAGGTGTAGGAAACTCTAGACGTTTGTTCGCGTCGCATGAACTATTTGCACTATTATGCACTTTTGCACACAAAAGTTCTAAAAAGTGCATAATAGTGCAAATAGTTCTTGCGACGCGAACAAACTTTATGTCCTAGGTACCTAGTCATAGTAATATAGGGCATACTATTTAAAATAATATAGTTCCCAATAATAATAGAAAGGATTTCTAAGGCGATATGTCTTGTGTAGGATACTATTAATGAGCAGAGAGGCCCGAAGAGCAGAAATCCAGGAAAATCTATTAATTGACACTGTATGCCTAGGGATGCTATCATATGTAAAAGGAAACTGTCAATGGGTTGGGCTTTTCGAAAATTTTTAACAAATGTTTAGATAGCGGTATTTTTCCGGCTTACTGCAAACATCAATTAGTTAAGGTTATTCCTAAACTGGGTAAAACTGATATGACAGATCCAAGTAGTTATGCCTATTAAGGCCGGTTTCATAATAAATGTCACTTTAGCACTTTAACAAAAGTATGTGTATTATTTATGACAACTTTAAATTAAAGTGATTTTAAAGCTTAAAGTGACATTATGAAAATCACCCTTAGTCTATTACCGGTTAACGGAAAGCCATTGGATAGCTTAATCATAAATAGAATAGAATTTTTATGCAATCACAAAATGCTATGAATATAGGGCAATATGGATTTAGTAAGGGTAAATCAACTATAGATGCGATAGATAAGTTGTAAATTTTGTTAAAACCGCCAAGTTAGAAAAAGTATATTGCACGATTATAGGAGGTAGAATTTGTTGTAAAGAATTTGTCAAATACATATCTCGGGGATATTTTAGATAATAAATTAAATTTTGAAGCGCATATTCAGTATGTTACCGCAAACGTTAGGGAAATGAGTAATAAAATTAGAACATTTTAAAGTCCCCTGGGATGTAAACGTTAATATGGAGTATTCTATTTACAGCGCCGCTATAGAACCAGCAATGTTGTACGCGGGGGCGATATGGGCGAACGCGTGGAAATTAAACAAAAAAATTAATCGAGGCACAAAGATTATTTACCGGCTAGGGCAGCGAAAGCGCATTCATCTATTTCGGCGGACGCGGCGTGTGTTATTCTGCTATATTACTAGTAAATTTACGTTTAAGGGAACTTAAATTTCGTAGGGACGCGAATAAGACAGCAGCATTATGCAGCATTGAATTCTGTAAAACTTTTGTATAAAATCAAAAATAGAGCTGTAATCAAAGACCCAGTCTAGGATGGGACACCTGTACAACAACCTTTGAAAGTACTAGCTTGCAGAATATATCTAAGTTTGGAACTATAATTAGTTTAAAAAAAGACAGATACAAATACTGAAACGATAATAACTTACAACGACATCGAAGTACCTAGTGTAAGAATCGAAATTTCCACAGTGTGTTAATCATGTAATGTTTGGAATGTAATATAGGTACGGTAAATATCTACAGCCAAACAGAATTTAGAACTCCCTCAACTGGATATCACGGGTAATTTAATTCGGATGTAATAAATTGTCAGCGAAATTTAATTACCCCGGCCTAACCTATATTTTATGAAATATAAAGACCCCTCTTAAACGGCGAACGATTACCGTCGGTAGCGGTGAAGGGATGGTCGCGCCAAGTTAAGCCATTATCACAAAGAGTTCGGGGTAAAATGAACTGATTCTCTCTTTAATTTCAACCATAATTATTTACATGCCATACTAATTAATGTTCGATTTAGTTTCCGGTCACCTTTTAATTAATTTCACTTCCGAGCCTCGTTTTACGTTTACTCTAACTCTCGTTTTGTCTCTCCACAATTGTAGACTGGAAGCACTGACGGCAAAGGTTAGCTGTGATGCGGCTTTGCCGCGCATACACACAAATGAAATACAAAGCAACACATCGCTCCATTATGATTATGTCATGTCGATCAAACATGTGTTTCACGCAAATATCGTTCGTTTGTCCTTTGACATAAAGAATTTCAAGGAATTAGATATCTGTTGTTCGCACAAATTAGCTGTCAGAAAATGAACCGCTGTCGCGAAGTATTGTTTGATTTGGGACACGGGCGAGAAAATGTCTGGTACCTAATACGTTGAGATAAATTAGGGTTTTAATCAAATAGCCTTTATTTCGTAATTGAAATTTCTTATCATAACGATATTTACTTCATTTACAGAACAATATTGAACCAAGGTAGATGTAATGCTGGGCTTATAAAAGAATCGAAGAAAGGTTAATAAAGTTGCGTATACACTGAAAAGCCTTTTGATCGATTTCGTGCATAATTATTTATTCTTTTCCCTTAATTAATAAGTATAATGGCTAGATTGTTTCAACCCACACTATACAATATCTAGCGCCTCCAAAAGTTCTAAATTATGAGAGTTGTCATTCTCTCTCTTATTTTTTATGACAATTCACTGAAATTCTTATATTCAGCGATATATCTCTTTAGCAACTCTCAACCCAAAAGCAAACTCGCTTAAAAATACTGTACCATTTAAGCTACAGTATTTTCTGACCCTTGGACACAAAATGGTCGGCATTACTTCCTAATCAATAGACTTATAAAATTCCCACGTAGTAAGGCGAGATTTAACAAAGAACTGCAATTCATGAAAAAGATAGCGATCTATAACGGTTACTCTTCTATTAGACGGAATCCGCAGCATAAAAAAAGTCCAACTTAATATTGGACAAACAACGCGTGCGATCATAACCAGATTCCAAGAACACATTGCATGTTATCGATTTGGTAGACTTGAATCATCTACCGCTGCGCAACGATGAACGATACCGGACGTAGAACCGGCATAGAAAACCCTGAATTAGTGAAGAATGTACAATCACCGAGATAGAGTTAGATGCATACGAAACCATATATATATGAAAAAACAATAAAATAACTTATTGAATAAAGAGGCAGCACCCCTGTAATATTCCAGTTTAATTGATTTATGATGGTAAGAAGAAGAGAAGATCCGCATTCGTCGCTAATTTTTGGTATTTCAAAGGATCAAGTAGGTGTAGAAAATGCACTTGTAAATATGTTTCCTTTTTAGAAGGATACCACTTTAAGGATAACACTTAAAGCCAGTGGAATAGCTTTGGGGATACCACTTAAGATTTCCCACATTTCTTCGACGGGTCCATAAAGCTGAGTAATCTTTCCAAATAGGTTCCAGGTCAGTGTCTTATCAAATAGGATTGTTAGATATTTCCATGATCTGCCAATGCATGTTCCATGTTTTAAATAATGAATGGTACCTAGTGATCAAGTTTCCTCTTTCTGGTGAACGGTACATATCTTAGTTTTTCTTTCGGCTCAATCCTTAGGTTCTTCTTTGGCTACAGTTAGATATGATGTTTATCATCTATAGGAAGACCGTCAAAATGTTTTCCTCATTTCTTCAAAGTATTACGATGTCATCTGAAAAGTCGTGCACTTCGGCATTAAGCTCATCAATGATGGCCTGAAGATCGTCCGCAAGCAAAAGAATACGTTGCATTTATTATTGATTTTCCTTTCATAAATCCGTTCTGATACTCACCAATTGCCCTCTCTGTATATACATGTAGTCGCTTTATTTACATCGTTGTAAATAATTTATTTACAACGTTGTTAATGCTATTTCTTATATATAGTAGCTTCGTCTCTGATAGCCACGTTATCAGATCTGGGGTGCCTACCTTGTTGTCTTTACGTTTTAGAGTTTATGAAAGAATTATCTCATTACCTAGATTGGGAGGTACTTATGTTTTTAGACGACGTTAAGCTGCTCTCGTCCATTAGACCAATCAGCGACTGTTTGGATGTACAGGTCAATATTTATCGATTGGTTGCATGGTGTGGCACTAATCTGCTGGACCTGAATGTTTTCGAGCGTAGAGCTTTAACCTATAAGCGTAGATGGTCATACGTTCGCTACAAGTACTACCATTGGGTCGAACGCTTAAACAACATGTACTTGCTAATGTCAGAGGCCTAGATACCATGTTTCGACAGTGCTTTTTCTTTTGGCAACCATACATCCACTAATTATAAGACTAGTTCTGCATGAAGAATGGTTAATTTTATTTATCGAAACAGTAGTAAATTTTTGAACGTGCACATCTCCAGAATTCTGTTTAACAGTGTTGTGCGGTACAGGTTGAAGGTGCTCTGGTCTCGAACCCTTGCTATCAGTCCTATGTGACGCAGATTGAGGCAATTTGAGAAAGCTTTCATCCATGTCCAGGTTTTGATGACATCTTATTTTTGGGAGCTCTGTGTACTATCTTTCTTGCGGTCTCCCGTGAGAATATTCATTTAACGTTTTTTTTTGTAGAAAATGATTCACACTTATGTAGCTCTTCCATAAATTGAACTTTGCTGCACCAAATCTTTCCAACGAAACGGTTTCGTAAAAATTCTGAATTTATAGGAATAGTCCTTGACTCAAAGTTAACCTGGAATCAACATCTTGAACAGATGACAAATAAATGTAAACGAGCATTAATGTCAACCCGCAGAACAATTGGAAGAACATGTGAATTGAAACCATACAGACCTATGGTTGCCTGGTTTGGCGGACCAAAACTACGCAGAAGCAGACTATTACTAAGCTCGCAAAGATACAGTGGTTCGTTTGTCTATGAATCGAAGGGGCGATATGGGCGGACGCGTGTAAAATTAAAGACACAACAGAAATAATCGGCACGCAAAGATTATTAACGGTTAAGGCCGCGAAAGCGTATTCATCTATTTCAGCAGACGCGGCGTGCGTTATTTCGGGTATATTACCAGTAGATTTGCGTTTAAGAGAACTTAAATTTCGTAGGGACGCGAATAAAATAGGTTTTGAGGGTTTAATTACGGCAACGGGAATTAGATTAGAAGCGGGCGATTTAGAAAGGCGAGTAGTTATAAGGACCCGAATTAATTCCGGGGAATTAAAAAGTATTACTTATGATAAATTTATAGGCACTTTTGGAGAGGGTTTAGAAATTTTTACGGATGAGTCGAAGGGTGAGGGTGGTACAGGGGCGGCTTTTGTAGTTTATAATAAGGATATTGAAATATATTAACAAAAGTTTTAATAGGGGATCATTGTAATAGTTTCCCGGCAGAATTATTAGTTTATCTGTATTATAGGCGTTAGGGAATTGAAAAAATCCGACTGGTTTGTTATTATATACTAGGGATATGTTGCGTGGTGAGAGGGGTGTCAATTTTTTTTGGACTAGGGCTCATGTAGGTACAATCAGTAATGAGAGGGCAGATCAATTAGCGAAAGAGGCGGTGTCTAGGAGGGATAGTGCGAAAATTAGGTATGGGAGTATGCATTTAGGAGTAAACTTGATAGTAATTGGCAAGGTAGGTGGGATATTTCGTCAAATGGCAGATGGACTAGGAAATTTAGAAGTAGCGTTACACGTTTTAGGGAAATGAGGGTTAATTTGTCGTATCAGGCGATCGAATTAATAACGAGCCACGGTTATTTTGAATCATATTTATGTAAAATTGGGAAGGTTAATGATTCACATTTTGAATGTGGTGGAGTAAATACAGCGGGACATTATAGTTTTAACATGGTTGAGGTATAAAAATAAGTATTTAAGATAAAAATCTTTAATTTAATTACTATTGGTTAGAATAATTAGGATTACACCTCCTTGAACCAAATATGAGACGCTAAAAAGACTACGTATCAAATATTTTTCGATGTTCTACATTCCCACTAAATTTTATCAAAATCGAAGAGATCGACTTTGGTACCTTTCCTTGTAAGTAGGGTATCAAAAATAATACTATAAGCCTCAGTCTGAGATTTTAAGGGGATAATGCGAAAACCTGATTCGTACGAGTGACTAAATCATTCAATCAGTCAACCTTCTATAATACATTGCGTAGAATATATGTATAATATGTTGATCAAGTCACCTGTTCTATTTATGACTGAAGAATGCAATAATATATGCGTCAGATGTGATATATTCCTTAACTCATCGAGATGTTTGCTTAGTAGTAATAAAAACAGCTTTTTACTCTTATATACTTGTCAGTCGTTAGTTCTGTTGGGCTAAATGTATTTATTATTGTTTGTCTACAGTTCTCGCAAAATTCCTCTTAAAATTACAGGAGCACTTAATGAAGGTGCCAAAAGAAATTTTGAATTAGATGTGATGATAACATCTATACTATATGTCGGACGGAATCTCGAATCAATGTCGGAATACCCAAACAAATCACTGAGGCACCCTTGTAGCCTTCCTAATGGCGAGTCGAGTTTTTGTTGATAAACTAGTCATTAGTTACGAAACAACCGCCTTGATAGTCCTTTTAACATACAAAATCGTGGTGGTCCCCGGAATAGAGACGAAAAATTTATCTTATCCGCTATTAAGTGCATCGGTACTGTTATATTGTCAAAAAACCGGACACATTTTATAAATCTTCTAGATTCCGTCTCCGTTCCCTGACGAGGCGTCGAGTTCTCCATCCTCGTTCTCTCCCCGGACGTTTTGTCAGCGCTCGACGCACGAACTCGTTTTTATAATAACACAAAAACAAAGGAGAGGAAACCGTTCCATGAACATGCATCAAAGAAATCCGGCCGAATTGTCTGGGTGGATACGACGAATAAATCACGAACGTTTGGATTTGTAAACATTCTATTGTTTCAATTATCTCGCGCGTAAAAGGACCTGCTATCGTCTTGGGACTTTAGCCTTATACAATGGCGTAGGTATTGTTAGCCGACTTCTTTTGGCGAAGTTTATTTAGGTTCTGTGTCGATTTTTTACCCCGCAAACGTTGAGCAAACGTGCCCAAGTGCATACTTGTGTTACCCACCTAAGCCAAAATATGTCTCAATATGCTTGCCTTACATGCACTTTTTAACGAATGCGTCTACAACGTCATCTTATTTTGTCCAAACTTAAAATAAAATACTTATATAAAGATTACCTAGGAAAAAGTCGACAAGAATCTATAAAGTCAACTCCTTGCTTCAGTATAGTGGCGATATAGTATTTCGAATGAAACACAAATATAACATTGAGTACTTATTGGCAACTTCCACATTTTTGTGTATTTACATAAAACTAGAGTGGGGAGAACTCGCTCCAAGATGCGCGATACTTCTAATTTTGAAGACAGCCATTTTGAAAGTCGATGAAATTCTGTTAGAAAATTTTAAAATTTATTTCAAGGCGTGAATTATTTTCAAAAATGTAATTTTACAACCTTAGCACTACTACCTGAATATATAATTGTAGAGCTTTCAAGTTGCTTTGAAGTTGTTTCCATATACTTCCTAAAACAGATGATTGTAAGAAATAAAAAATTGCTCCTATCTCGCATGTCCTAAGAGCAACTCGCACGGAATCAACATACATCGATTGAAACAGATGGTACAAAAAAACTCAGAGCATTTTTTTAAATATTTAAACAAAAAAAAATGCAAATGAAATTAATGATACATTTGCCCGTGAGTCAAAAGTAGTATGAAGATGCCAATATTTATATATGTATTGGAGAAACAATAACTAAAACAAAATAATTAAGTACTTACCTTAGAATTAGTTTCCTTTTTTAAAGGATACAGTTTATCTTTTATCGAGTCAACAAGTTACCACCAAACTCTCCGATTAAAGGTATAATAATTGGTGGGCTAGGTTGTAGGAAAAATTTCAGTTGGTTGTACTGCATGTTTCAAATAAATCAACTTGTTTTTCGACCAAGTGAAAGCACTTGAAGCTTTACCTAAAACATTCAACTATTGTTTTAATAGTTCATTTGGGGAAAACTATAAGCGTATTTTCATATTTTCATTGTTAAATACATAATTTACCAAAAAACATATAATTTTGTCTATTCATTATACCTAGATAGGGAAAGAAACACGTTTGGGTCTAAGCCTTCGGGCGTTGAACACCTTGATACTGCACAGGAGATAAAACGTGCACAAAACTTTAATGAAATAAAATTACAAAAGACTCGCTTATATACACAATTGCTTTTGGCAATAAACTTCAAAATGGCGGCCATTAGGGTTACCAGATCAAAAACAAGAAATGTAGCCAACAAACGGATAAAATAACCCAAAGTAGTCGACTTCATGGCTTACAACATTAAAGAACACTTTTTGGATTTTTATTATTATTATATTATTTTATTATCGTACTTAGTCACAGACATATTCGGCGCATCCTTCTGAGCGCCATTCTCACACTAACAGCGGGCAACGCTGTCTGTGTAAGATTTAGACAACTGTCTTGGTCTGTCGTATAGTTTTTGGTGCTGTTTTTTTTTTCATGATTGTCTTCACGTACGTTTGCAGAGCTAACGCCAATTTTTAATCTCTGTAGTAAATTTATTATTTTAGCTTGCTCGTCAATTCTGTTTTCTAAATGAGTAATCATTCGTTTTCATCCGCTGCCATTTTATTTTTATATATTTTGATCTCGAGATTTCTAGTGCCTTCAGTGATTTCACTACGCGAGTCGTCGAATATCAAATTTTCATTCGGTGAAAATAGCTCCTTAAAGAACTTTTGTAGCACTTCACTATATACAAGATTGCTTCTTCATTTCTCTGCATCAACTATTTTTTCCATAGGTCCGTCCCCATGTTTTTTGAGTTCTTTCATAAGCACTTCAATACACATGTCCGACCTCGATGCATTGCGCTACATACATTACGTTTGTTATTTTAATATTAATAACTATATCATTAATAATATTAATTTAGGCCAATCTGTTTTCAGCTTATACACACGTGTGTTACTTTATCTTTGTCTTTGGTGTCCTATTATTGAATTCTATTATTACACACTAAATCGGTACAACTACAAAGTAGTGGTAGATTTACGTCAAAATTATATTACTTAAATCATCGCGTCATAATGTTCTAAAGATATAATAGTAAAGTTTTCTGGCCTATAATAGTAAATACGTTAAACAAATTCCATGAGTACCGAAATTTCCATGAATAAAATGGCCGTTCTCCTATTTACCATAATCGATATACGTTTTCTATATGGCAAACATAGCTATCAAATATTTGTCGATTACTTACCAAATAAATATTTCTTAGGAACTGTTATTCCAATAGTTTCCCCATTGCATACGGTGGCTTTTGATTGTTGCGAATTAACCACTAATGTGGAGGAGCAATGGGTAACTGGCTTGAAGTAGTTTTGGGGTAAGCATATTTTGTTTGTCAAATTACCTAAACAAACTACCAGTGCATATTTATTTTGACGATATTTCATTTTTGTTGGAAAAAAAACCAGAGAAGCTAAATTTTTCTTTATGCGCATTACTTCAAACTTCCGCTATTTTTGCCATGCAGTTTATTAAAGATCATGCAGATGTGATTTCGTTTAATTGACTAACATTAATTATGTTAGTTACCTAACATAATTAATGTTTACTAAGGCAGAATTTCAGTAGTGCAAAACTGTCAATAACAATACTCAAGTTTGGCGCGCCGCTTACGGTTATTCAAATTTATGTGAAATTTACGACCCAGTAATTCCAAACAATCGACCTAAATTCGTTTATTCTAGTAATAAATCGCACGTCGCGCACACGCAAACTAAAGACTCCAGCACACCCCGCTTACCCAGTCGGTCCCTCGAATTTCCTTAACTATCCTATTAGAGGGCAGAGATCCAGATATAATGTAACCATATTTCGGGCTGAATTCTCTATGATCCATTAAAATATGATGCGTCGTTAAACATTGGTATCGAGATTGGAAATATTCCGTTCTTTTTCGAAAAAGTTGGGATTACAAATCTATAACTGTACACTACATCAAAAAGTTATTGACTATATAACTACAAACAACGACTAAAACAGATAAAATTAAAGCATTTGTTTCGGTGTTATTGATGATGTATTTCCTTAAAAATATTCGCTGAAATAAAAAAAAAATCTATCACTGTGGGTGGTAATTATAGATACAGACATAAGATTTTCTTTGTCGAAAGCGACCGTCGACATAAATTATAAAATAAGATTGGACGTAGTCATGTGTAGACGAGTAGAATTTTAAAAATTTTGAGCAATAAGTGATAGCTTAAGACATCTCTGCAGGAAATTCCCTGATATACATGTAAAAAATACGCAAATGTTCCGTTGTACAAAAAAATACCCTCTGTTGGAAATAAAAGAACTCATTATTAGGTTGACAATTTTTTTTACTATTAATCTTTCAGCTTTTCCTTAAGGGAAGAATCTCGTGTAATAGTCCGAAAACTAGGGTATTTTTGGGAACTTTTGTTCTCAGCGCAAAGAATAACGAATTGTTCTAAAACTTTTGTGGTTTATTAAAGTACTCTTGAATATAAAAAAAAAATCATTCTGATACACCAATAATATTATCATTTTTAAGGGCGAATGTCCGACATCTTCAAATTCGATAGGTCAATTTGCCCGACTTCTAGTTCCTCACACAGGCTCCGGAAATAACAAAAATCAAAAAGTTTTTCTGTTTATATCCGTAGTAAGTGGGTGAACAAAAAAAAATCGGCAAATATCAATTTTTACAAAATGGCAGTCTTTTGAAAAAGAAAATCCCAAAATTTTTTTACCAAAAAATTTGCTTGATTTTGTTACAAAAAAAAATGGAAAACATTTTTTCAATTTGGAGTGGTTCACCGACAAATGACACATTTCCGCAATCTGCTTACGCGATCGATCAAATCTTTTGACACTTATGAATCTGGCAATTTTGAAAACTGTAAAACCCAGAAAAACGCCTTTAATAACACTGGGCAACAAATTTTCGAAAAGTTCATGCTTCCAAGCTGAAAATAGTCATTTCTTAATGAATTCAATGTGCTGAACACGAAATGACTAAAAAAGCTGAATTGGCTACGGGTTTTCTGTAAAATGTACGCATATTCAGAAAAAGTGTAACTTATGTCAATATTATAATACATGGTAAGAAACATTAGTCTGCTTCTGGCTTTCGACTTCTTTTGCCTGCCGTTTGTAGTGGACTTGTGGAGCATCTCTACTGATTGTCCAACAATAGTCAGCTAGCATTGACGTAGACCATTTGCCTTGTACCGTTGCTCCATGGTGGCAATGTCCTGATGAAAGCGTTCGCCGTGCTCATCGCTGACCTGCCCGCAGTTATCAGGAAAGAAATCTAAGTGGGAATCAAGAAAGTGGATCTTTAAGGACATATTGCAGCCGAATTCATGAAACAAAGCCAACATATCCTCAACCAGACACTTGTAATTTTGGTTTCTCCAGGCTTAAAAAATGCTCTCGGAGCCAGTCTTTCTTATGTAGTGCAAATCGATTGCTCTGCTGTCCCACAAACAAAGAAAACAGCAGTACTTTGTATATCCCTGCCTGCAAAACCCATCAACAGAGATACTACCTTCAGGTCAGAACATATCTGCCAGCCATACTTGTTGTAGTTAATCGTCTCCAGTAGCTGCTTTAGATTGCCGTAAGTCTCCTTCATGTAGACCGCATGTGCAATAGGTATGGATGGAAGCTTGTTCCCATTATTCAACAAAACCGCCTTTAGGCTCAGTTTTGAAGCGTCTATAAACAGCCGCCATTCGTGGGGATCATGTGCAATACCGAGAGCTTGTAGTAGACCATCAATATTGCAGCAGAACACAAGGCTTTCTTCTTTCTTAAAGAAAGATTCGAAGAGCTGATGGCGAGTGCGAAATGAAGTCACTCAGACATTCTGTTCCAGAAGATTCCACTGTCGAAGTCTTGAGGCCAGTATCTCCGCTTTGCTTTTCGACAGATCCAAATCGCGAACAAGATCGTTCATTTCATCCTGGGTAATTTTATGTGGTGCAGATGTTTCGTCAAAGCACGAAAAGTTATCATCCTTACTGCCACGTTGAGGAGAACTCGCCGACGCATGGCATCCTCATCGTCTGAACTGATAGAAAAATCTGTAGGAGGTTCTGGAATTGGGAGTCCTTCGCCATGAGAGACAGGTCGCAGAGCAGATGTATGTTAGGTATTCAACTGTCCATTTCTTCTTCTTGGTGATGCCTCCAGAAGCTGGTGGTACCATACAGAAGTAACAGTCGTCAACGTGATTGGTGGGCTCCCTCCAAATCATGGGCACAGCAAATGGCATTGCCTTTCTTTTCCCATTAAGCCACTGTGAAAGATTTACGGCACAAGTGCGGCAGCATACGTGTGGGGCCCAGTCTTTGTCCTGGTGGCCTATCTTGCAACCAAAATACAAATGATACGCTTTCTTAACTGTTGCACTGATGTTCTTTTTCTGTGCAGCAAATGTCACTTCTCCGCAATTATAACAGAAGTTATTTGCACTATTAACACAGTTACGAGGCATTGCTACTGTTTAGTTACTTAGCAATCACTTGTGTATGCTAGAGCTTCGAAAAATATGCGCGAATGAACGGACATTGCACGAGTTAATTGTCACGTCGGCCATTTATAAATAAACTATAATTAGCTATTGCTTGATATTGCGCAATCAATTTCGCAACACTCTCAATGAAACTTACAGCAAATGCCTGCATTAACTTCTTTGCATGAAGGGGTGATGCAATATGACGCAAAATTTCGTAATTTCTCACTAAATTGCATTACATTATGCAATAGCATCTATACAATTGACAAAACGTCAATATCTCTGGAACGTGAGCCAATCAACTTTTTTCAATGTGATATTCGTGTTCAGCACGTTGAATTCATTCTCGGATTGAGGTACTTTCACTAAGAAGGCAATTGTTCACTGTGAGGCAGTGTAATTTACATAGTGAAAATTGTTGCGCTTCGACGGGGGTGCTTTACTATTATCATGACTTCCTTTCGGATAACTTGAGATTTTTGCGCGCACTGCATACACTGTATGCACTCAGAATCGAAAATTTGCAGCAACATTTCCAAAATTTGCAGTGAAAAGCCCACTAGCGGTCCGAGCGCACAGGAAAGTTAACGCGTGTCGCACTATTTTGGGAATAAGGAGCTGAGCTGCGGCTCTGGGATTTTCACTGTATGTTTTTGGAATGCAAAGCTGTTATTTAAAAAAAAAACGATTCTCCACTTAATAGAGAATTTTCAACTCCAATCATCATAGTTTTCTAAATTACTGAATCACCTAGGCAGAGAATAACATTAACCTAGTTTTTAGTTCTGCAATTCAGCAGAATTTGACGATTTATATTATTATGAAAAGTTCTTACACTACATGTGAAGCAGATAATAACAACTTATGTTAAAATTATGTAGTCCATTCATTATTGACTTTATTACATATATAATTAATTACGGTAAATTCAGATTTTTTTTATAAAGCCGAAAGAACCAATTATTGTTCTTATTCAAAAAAAAAATAATACTTCTATTGAACTTAGTAATCTTCGGCCCATAAGCCTGTTACCTGGGTCGTCAGAGGTATTACAAAAATATTCTTCTAGCTAAGAGAACATTTACTAGCTGTGCAACCCGACTTCCAATCCGGATTTCGCCGTTGATTCGGCACAACTACATCACTGATAATATCTTAGCTGTTTCGGACCAATTAAAAATATTTTTTCTCATTGTATTACATTGCAACGAAGCTTTTGATATATTGAATCACCAAATTTTGATTTAAATTTTACATTATAAAGATCTAAGCACCGGAGTAATTATGTCTTTATTGGGAGTTATTTATCCAGGACGAACTCCCTGTGTTGAATTGTTCGAAGAGTTATCTAAATCAATTGATCCTAATACTGGAATTCCAATGCTTTATTTTGGATCAATTACTGTTTACAACACATACTTATAATTTGCTTGATAATCTTGAATATTGTAAGATACACATAGGTATATCAATGGTTCTGGGCCCTTTTTATCCGAATGAAATCGACAATGGCAGTGCCAATGTCAATTATGATCTGGTAAGGCTGCAAGATGTGTATATAGCATGTTTTCAAGCTTGACATCACTAAAATTTTGTATTGTTGTTTGGTAGAAAAGATGTTTGCAATAAAGTTAGAAATAAAATAGAACTTACTATTAATAGTAATAATCAACGGATTGTTAATAACACGAAAAAAATTACAATCCTCAATTTTAGAAAAATGCAGGAAAAGGTACATAGCTGCTTGTTTAACAGCCAATACATTTTTAACTGCATAATTGTTATTATATAATTAAGCATTTCTAGAATCAGTAATATAGCTTTTAAGAATTATATAATTCTGTAATTATATTTTCTTAATATTAAAAAGAGAAGACAAAGTTAAGCCCCAAAGTTTCACTTTAGCGATTGACCTGAAAGCTGTGCCTTTAAGCTTATCCGTGAAACTTAAGCTCAAAGTTCAAGCTAAAAGTTCAAAGCTCAAGTCCCAAGCTCACAGCTATTATATGTTTTCGTTATTATCAGTAGTGCTAGTGATCATCCACGTACTATCGACTCAAAAAAAGATGACATAGGAAAAATAAGCCATAAGGAAACATAAGGAAAGATGCATCTCCCTTAATCTACCAGCGGTTGCGCATGGGTAGATGCTAAGAATTATTTTTTTGTTGAATCCTTCCCCGGAAACTATAAAGTCAAATTCTGCGAATAAATCTCTTGCGACCGCTTTGTCACCTAACATCAAGAGGATCAGCTAGCGGGGCGATTGTCGGCATATATATGTTGAATCTTTCTTTTGTTGATTTTGTCTTATTTTAGCAATCGATTACTGGTGTAGTGTTTGGACGATCTAATTTACAAATATGATATGCGTTTAATTGCGTAACCGTACTGTGACGTGTGAAAAATGATTTAGTAATGTGTTATTGTATAATTATTAGAAGAATTAGAATTTTCTAAAGCTCTTACTTCTATTATAAATCATTGTTTTAAGTTTAGTTTTATAAAAATTTCTTAATATGGATGTATAAAATATTAGACATAAATGCCAACTGAGAATTTATGTATATTAAAAAAGAATTATACACTTTGGAAAAAATTGTCACTTTTATTAAGAAAACATGTTATTCCTTCTTTTAACGTTTTAATTCTATTACTTTTTATAACGGCACAAATCGAATTGCAATTGTTTGAATTTTTACGTAAACATATAAGAAAATATTGCCCTGCCATGCCGTATTAAGAAATTCAGAAATAAATATGTTGTTATTATTCGAAGAAATAAATATGTTGAAGCCATTACCTGCAATATAAAACCTTTTAAACTTTAGTTTTGTAAGAATTTCTTAATCTAGATATATAAGATAATTATTACTATATAAACTATATTTAAAAAAAGAGCATAGAATATAGGGAAAAAGTTTTAACTTTATTTAAAGAAATTGTCCAATTATTCTTCCTTAATGTTGTATTTCTATTGCTCTTTATGACATAAATCAAATTATATTTATTGGATTTTTTGCATAAATGTGGATTACATGTTTTGACTTTAAAATTTTAAGAATTAAGATGCTTCGACTTAACAAACATGAAGAAGGAAAGGCCTATTATACCCAAAATTGTTTTGATAAACCTATTTTCGCAAAAAGTATTATAATTGTTTTGTTCACCTAGGGATTCTTCCATAGAAAGTTTGTTTCTTAAATTGAATAAGAATTAAGCAAGTAAACGGCTTATTTTTCAATAACTTTACTTATCATATATATTATAAATAACTAAACGAGTAAACTGGCATCGATATTTGTAAAAGTAAAAAAGATATATAAAGACTGCCTATTTATTTATAAAATAAGTTAAATACACCCTACCATAACTGAAATAAAAACAATTATTTAAACTAAAACTACCTACAACAATAAAGTATTGTTTACATAAATACTAATACAACGCACACAGGTAAAGTATAAAACTAAATTTAATGATATTTTAAAATATAAGAAAAAAAAACGAACAGTATATTGTAATAAAATTTCCACGTGAGCAAGAGAATTGAAAATCAGAATTATTATATAATTTTTTGGCGAAAACTACAAAGATTTTAAAAAGATTTTAAATCGCCGAAAAGGCGACGGCATCTTTGTCGGGCACTGTAAAGGGTATTACCTTTCGAGACGATAGTTCATTGCATCGCGGATTACGATGGCATTGCGTTTAAAGTGGATATGTTAGAATTACAGCTACGAATTCGTTTTATCAACCGCGGTCATAATTTTTTGAGGTAACCCCATTCGAGATGTTAGGAAACTTTGAACTGTATGTATGGAATTAAATATTTTATTATTTCGGCACCTTTATATATAACTACTAGGCCAGAAACATACATACAAATAATCCTGAAATTGAATGATGAATAATTACTTTTACCCTAAAATAACCAATAACAAACTACTCCTACTAAGATCACTGAAAGAGATTTTATTTCTTATTTACATGTTCTCCTATGCAGAAAAAAAAAAAAACTGAGGAAAATAGATAGCAAACCTAAATGTTGTCTGGTATATAGAACCTTAACCACAGAAATACACTTAAAAAACGAAAATAATAACTTTGAATTGAGAGAAAGACATTAGCCCCTGATTTTTTACAGAATGCCCGTACAGTATTTACTTACATTTTTTTTTGAACATGATGGTTTAAATAATTCCTGAGAAAAAAATATTCCATTTTTTCACCTTTATGAGAATATCTTGAATGGATATCATTGAATAAGCTAATTTTTCGTATTTACAATATATACGAGAGTAGTATCCAGTAATTTCAGTTCTATAGACTTATCGGAGTAGTGCCTTTATTAAATATTTAAGAATTTAAAAATCAATAAATATTAAAATTAAATCTTGGACTTTATAAACGTCGCGGTGATAGAATGGATGATTCTATAAAACAATTGTTTTGATATTTTTATTGTTACTTCATAGTTTCATCCTCTATCTTGCTCTTTCTCATCTGTTTGATTGTGTATATTTTATTTTGTAGTATTGAATTCAGTACCGCAGGTTTCATTATTTTATTTCTTTAATTTTTTTTTCATTCTTTTTCCTATCTAGAGCTAAGAATCCAGATTCTCCTGTGTATAGTTTGTTCAGAATAACTACACTGAACTTTTCCAGTTGTTTTTCATCTTACAGTTAACACTAAGTTGTCTGAATTTTTTTGGCGGCAACTGTATAGACGACATCCGCTCTCGCTGCAATTACGCCGAACTTTAAAAGCTGCACGGAACTTCTGACGTGGAAGTAGCAAAGTACAGCAGGGTGGAATCTCCAATTCGCCTAATTTAAGAGTATGGATGACTTATAATAGAACTTCTCGACTGAGTAATGCAAGTTTCCGACGCCACGGTCCAGCAGCGTTTAGGTCTGTTGTTAGCTAAGCCCGATGCGAAAGACCGTTCGCCCGAACGGAAGTTACATGATGCGAAATTTCCAAAGCGGCAACGGGAACCGACGGGATGGTAGGTTCGGTCGCATTATTCCACCTACGTTGAACGCGACGTTCAAACGTGAAATATAATATGTGTAATTGTACGTACGGTGTTCCGTGTACACGCTGGCATTGTCTCTCTAATACACTTCCTAGTGCCGTCGCCCAGGCTCAAGTAAATCAAACGTGCAAACAACTGTAGCGTAGCTGTTACTCCGAATGCAGAATTCGAGAGCGTGAAGTTACCAATGCAATTTGCAAGGCAAACAACATAAAATGTTAAGTTAGATGTTGCGGGTAACAAACATTTACAAATGAAAACTAGCGAAAGCTAAAACTTAAATTTATTTTAACTATGTATTATTTAGAATCTATAATTGTAAAACATTTATATCAATTAAATTTTTCATAGTATTAAATTAAAAACATAGGTTTTATTATTACACTGAGAGAAATAGGTTGTACTCTTTAATATAAATATATTATACTTTAATATATTTTATAGCTGGTATAGCAACAATCATATTTTATATTACCGCTGAGGATATTTGTAAAATAAATCTCTGTTAATAGTGTTTATTAACTCGTATTGTGGAGAAAGTGTATTGTAACGTTTTTCTATTCTTAAAACGTTGTCGGGGTTTACAAAAATACACAGGTGATATATTTAAATTAACTTGATTTATTAACTCAGTTACGAACTACTTAAAATCTATTAAATAAGATCAAAATAAACACTAAAATTAAATCACTCACTACTTACTATTAAAAATCACTTAATTACTAATGTCTCAATTTATGTAAACGATTTATTTGCACCGATATTTATATCACACGTACTAATTCACTCGTATTTATTTTCACTCGCTATTCGCTTATCTGCACAATTCAACTCGTATCCACTGACTGACTGCCCGACCAATCCCCACGCGTTATTTGTATCTGTCGCCGGGATTACGAGATTTTTCCAGTTAGTTCTAGGGCGCGCTTCCAGATTCAGAAGAATATTAACGAATCTTCGACCTGGTACTGCCCTCTGTCGTTCCCCTTTGGAACCTCGTACGTAGGCCTTTCTTCCGCGATGCTAGCGCCATCTAGGGGCGCCTATCGAAACCGCCAATTTAAAAATTAGCGCTCGTCACAGTATATACTTGTATTATTAATTTTAGCATTCATGCTATTAATTGTTAATATAAGTTTTCAATAGCAATGATAATTTTTGATAATAACACTTAAAATTTTTATTGTACTTTCTGTAATATATTTTACTGTGTGCAATACATGATGCTCAAACTTACTATATAATCTTGTAATGCTTATAATGTTATTTTGTATTGAGGCAATAGCATTTAAACTAGTAGATAATAAATAATAATATAATATATCTTATGCTAACGCTGTGCACCGATAGTTACTTATAATTAAAATATAGTACTATACCGTATATTCCGCAATTCTCAACGCAGAAAAGATATTACACAATGAAAATTGTGATACTAATTTTATTCTTTACTTCTATTTAGAGCCATTCTTGCCAAAACATATTTTCTCTAGGGCACTCATCTAAAGGGCCTTCAGGTGTTATTGTTAGCAATATTTTACAAATATCTAGCAGTAGGCAAAGGGTTCAAACAAACTATTGAATCAAAGAACAGAGTCAAGACCATTTGGACCATTAGTAATAAAAAACAAGGTGGGAAGCAAGCACATTTATTGAATCTTGCCTGGAATCTGGCTACTTGGCGTGACACCAGACCCAGCGTACCATAAACTTGCACCTAAATCTAACATATCTTATACAACCTACTCCACATCAATCCACTGCGTATCTAAGATATACCGTATAGGAAACATCCTATCCAACCACAACAACCGAATTTTTAGACTCCTTTCCTACCAAGGATCATAATCTTTTCTAAGCACCTGGTGTTTACTGTATTCAATGCTCGTGCGGCAGTGTTTACATTAGTGAAACAAAGCCTTCGCTGGGACTGGTGTTGCAGAACATGAGCGTTGTACTAGGGCGTTGTGCGTAGTTGAGTCTGTACTTGCTGAGCGCAAGCTGGAGACCGATCACCAAATTCAATTCAACTTCTTTCAAATCCTATCCCGTGAATCCTTACTACCACAGCCGTAAAATCCGAGAATCCATTGAAATCCACAAACATCCCAATAACTCGAACCGTGAAGATGGTCATCTACATTCTACACAACAACTGGAAGTCTCTCCTTTTGCCAAACAACGCTATCATAGCCGTTTCGCTACTCTGAACCGTAACCGCCACGATCCACTGATTCGTAACTGTTGCCCCTATATAAACCGTTCTCGTGTGTTATTCTTTCAGTTTCAGGTCAACCCCAGCAGGATTGTTCTCTTGCAGGGGTGGACGAAACGTAAGCCAAAAGAAGATTAAGGGCGTGATTCGGACTCGGAAGTGAAGTAGAGTGAAGTAAGCGCTCATTTCACAAATGTCGCAGAAAATATCTCAAAAAATATACAGGGAGGCGGCATAAACCTCTTACATCTACTACAAAGATAAAACAGAGGTCTACGAAACAGCATAAATTGAAGCAGAAAAAAATAGAAAAACTATATCGCCCTAGAAAAAAAAGAAAAGAAAAAACAAGAGGATGTTTACTGCCTTTCCACAGATGTATTGTGTGAGTTAGATGATGTACTGGCAGAATCATTAGCATAGGTCTTCAACTATTGCATGATATGGGGATGTTTCCAAAAGAGCTAGAACTATCGGAAGTTTTATATTCTTCATAAGAGCGGCGATCCCAATAATATAAAAAATTATATTATTTACTATACTCATTAAATTATACCAGCCATTCTAGTATCCTGGTCAGAATATCAGTCTTAAGGTTAATAGAAATAATCCTCAGGGTTCATATTTAGCTTGCCCGGGATTGTTTTTGCTTTGCATACAGAGCTTCGCATTCACATAGAGCCCTATTTTACACAGTCTACAGTTAATATCTTTAGTATCGATCCCAAATTTCTGTAAGTGTTCTTTCAGTGTATGTACAATGAGTTGTCAGGAAAACTTCTATGATGCGAAAATGATTTCTACTTAGCTGCAGTAGTTCTTCAGTTTATTTCCTTGATGGTCTTTTAATAAAAATCTTTCCAAGATTTTGTTGCATTATTCCAGTTTGTTCTTTTTGTACTTTTCTGTGGCCCAACTTCTTACTTATTCTTCTGCTATATTTTTGGACATCCATTTGGACTGTGTTTTTGGACGCATGGACCCAGAATATGTTCTCTTCTGGGCCTATATGTAAAGCCGATAATCCCCTTCTGGCTAACTCATCGGCTTCTTTGTTTCCATCGATTGCCAAGAGTCCAGGTGAAGTAACTTTATTGCAGTCCCTCAGGCTATTTAGGTAATGAATGCATTTCAAAACTAGTCTTGATTAAATCTTGAGGTTTATTAGTGTCCTGAGTATTATCTGACTGTCTATAACAATATAGACACCCTTTGTTCTTATAAAACCTGTGATTGATTTCTATTGGACAATATAGTACTGAGTATGTCTCTGCTTCAAAGACTTTGGCGTATTTTCCTAGCGGAAAGATGTGTATTAAGTGTATTGCATCACCGTAGATTCCAGTTCTAGTTTGACCCAATATTTGGCATGCTTTTCCGTAGACTTTTCTACTCAACATAGGTATTGTCTCTGATACGGTTTTAGTTCGCTAAAGTTTTCGATTCTAAGTAAGTTTGGAGTCAAAAATGACGCTAAAATATTCTACTTCCTTTAACAGTTTTATTTCTTCCCTCCGAAACATTAGCGGTCCCAGACAATTTGACTTTCTGTTTATCGTGTATACTATTATGGTCATTTTGGGGGGTCGAATTTCGAGACACTCTTCCCTCGTCTCTTGTTGTACAGTTTGTCTCTTCTGTATTTTGCTCCATTCTACGTTATTGAATTTACGTTGGGTTACAATAATCGTCTACGTAACTAAAAGTTTTATGCCCATTACTGACTTGTTTTACTAGTAGCTCGCTCGCATCGGATACAACTTAAAAGCATACTCTTTATTTGCTTTGAATTGTCAAATATATTTTCAAAGGATTGTCGCTCTATAAAAATAACTGATTGAGAAAGTTGGAAGTAATAGAGCAGGTAAGTAACTTATTCATGAGACCAATATTTCAAGTTAAGGTACTCTAGATGGACATTTTAGTATTCTGTAAAGCATCTATTACCATCTCATATCTTATGTTTCCCTTATCTTATATCTTATATTTCCCTCATATAAATAGTTATCTATATATCTGTTTTTCATAGAAATTGGCAAAATATTGAAATCATTATTGCCAATTTATCATTAACTCTTTAAATCAAATTGTTCGCGTCTGATGTTTCCCTTTAAGATTCAACAAAACGGGATTACCTAATAAGACTTTAATTAAAATATCCTACTAGCGAAAATTGAATACCCTCGAAGCGGAACTAAAACAATGACGTTATAGTCCGTGGAAACACCGTCTGAAATTACACTGTCAAAGAATTCATTTCAATCGAACAGTCACCTGGAATTAATCACAACGAATTTAAACAAATCAGAGGAACAAGGGAGCAGAATTAAACAAGTTTTGCTGGCGAGCGCTTTTCGATAAGCACTTCCGGAGAAACGGAGAGAATAGATTTCCCAAATTCTCTAGTTTTGCGCTCTGACGCATTCCTCCTCTGTGTCGTCTTTCTTACATGATAGACGAAGGAAGAGACGACGCCGCTATTGAAAGTCTAATAGAACTCCATTTTGTCTGATCTGAAGATTAAGAGCAGTCGGGCGGACCAGTCTGAAAATTGCGCAGTTAAAGCGAATTTTCAGGGTACTGTCTTTTGATGTTACGCTAACAACCTTAGAAACTATGCACACTACAAGTATAATATCTATTAATTCCAGAACAACTTTATTCAGTAACGGTAGGTGTATCCCCAGCAACATAACAGACACTAGGAAAACTATTTGATTAATAACACAAATGTTTGTTTTGATGCAAATCGAACCGTTTAAGATATCTAAAATAAAACGCTTAGGTGCTTCGAAGGGTGCATTCTTAAGAGGAAACAAAACACACTTGCACAGAAAATATATATTTCCTCCTAACTGTATCAAATTACACCTCCAAAATGATCTGAACATACATACAGGCTTGTCAGAAAGTGATATGCCTGTGATCTGAGTAACTCTCCTCATTACCACACGGTAATCATGGACGTTGCTTTCTACTTAACTGACTGCCAACATTATATCTATTACCTCTTTCCTTCTTGAGTTCATGAAGATAGACTGGCTGTCCACATTTAGTATATCTAAGTTATTTGCCCTAACAAATTATAGTAGAGACGCACCTCTTGAGTTGTTGTTGGTATTTCTCCAGGTGACATGGTGTGAATTAGTCGCGCAACCGATGATGACCTATAATCCACTAGCTCTGCTGCTCATCACTAAGTCTTCCACTTCCCTGGTTGATAATAATATGCCGATCAGATAGTAAAATCTCTCGACACATCCCTTCTTCCAGACCATATTTTGACTGCGACCAAGTCTCTGTAACAGAAGTTGGTTAAAAACAGTATTTTTTAGGTTTTTTTTTAACTAATATACATGTTCTGAGTACTTCGGAAGTTCTGCTGTGGACTGCTTCACACCTGATACCCTATAAACCACTTACCTTGCTCCTGCAAACCTTAGGATTCCTGTATGAGCGCGACGTCAAAATCCATCACCACAGCAAGTGCTACCAAAACTGTGTAACTGTGTTGAAGGTTCGCCTGAATCGTCCCATAATCTGACCTTCGAGATTTTTCAAGACCTTGAAGTTAATCTTTTCGAGCTTCAAAAATGCCCAAATCTGGTAATTGCCATGAACTCGGAATGAGGGCCGTCATTGGAGAACACCATGTGCATTGTATCCCTCTCCACTTTCTCCATTGCTGCAGTCTGAAATGCTGAACCCATGCAACAAAATTCTCTTACTACCAGTGTATTGTATGGTATTCACTTTCAAAACAGTTGCGCCACTTCCCAGAGTTCCAGTATAAGTGATTTCCAATGCCCTATATGGTTTCCACGGGTAGAAGGGAAACTGTGGTCCAAACCTTCGGCGCTGTCTGCATAAGTGTAACTGTGATTACTCTGAGCGGTTGCCATATTCGCAAAAGCTCTGTTCGTGACAGCTTTTGTATCAGGTACAATCCAATTATCGGCACGGGTCGCATAACACCATCGGATTGGGAGGATGGGCTAGTGAAGTCTGGTCTTCCATCCAGCCGCACATTCCATCGGTATAGCCCGCCACCTTAAGATTTAGTTTCTTCTTTTTTTTTTTGAGGTTGTCCCCCCCTCCGTTCGGACTCTCTATCCCTTTTGGAGCATCGTATAACAGTGGTATGTGAAAAAAAGAGGTTCATTTTACGACCGGCGGCGTTTTCCTTAGCAGCTTATCAGGAGTTCTTTTTATCGACCTTCATGTGGTCCAGACCACAGTGGACGAACCACGATTGTACCTTGAGTAGGGTGGAGTAAAGAACCTCGCGCTGCGATCGGTAAGAAGCGGTTGTGTCTAGAAGGATTAAGTTGCAGTTGTCTTTCCGTTAATTCCTCTTCTTCTTTAATTTAGGGGTGGGCACCTATAGTCTAGGCCCTTAAGCTAGGTGCTCATTGTACCGTCCCTATTAAATCTCTTACTTCCACTCAAGCAGCTTGATGTTCTCTATAAAACCCAGTATCTTGTCCAATGGAAACTTGAGAACCCTCGAGGGCTCCAATAGATTCTTCCCGAAATATTTCTGCCTGAGTACTTTTGAATTCCTCAGATGCGCGGATCACATATAAACTCGTTTCCTCCTGTAGTTCGCATTTTCTGCACCATGGTTCGCTTACTCGACATGTGTTGTATGATGCTTTTTCAGGGGAGTGTCGAGTTACCGAGTTAACCCAGTAATGGTTTTAACTTCTTTCTTGCTGCGTCTAAATAGGTTATCCGAGAATTTAGCATCCCCATCCTCTATTAACGCTTTAGTATGGAGTTGACCTTCAGTCGACTTCCATTTCTTTTTACTTCATTTATCTAACCAGGACCAGATCTCCCTTCCTGCAGAGTGCTTAGTAATCCCACACACGGGCTCTGGACCTATGAAGTGTCTTTTAGAACCCTCCTTGGCTAGTTCGTCGGCTGTTATATTGCCCTTTATATCCTCATGTTCCGGCACCCAAATCAGAGACCATGTAGTCTCGTGACAGTGTATTGAGGGATTGTTTTCAGTCTCTAACTTAATTATAACGAAAAGAAGTTTTTTAAAGTAGATCAGCGCTTTATTTGAAAACTTATTACTCTTAATAATAATGAAACTGATAAAACTAGATCACTAGATGGGTTATCTTTTCACAGTGACGTCTTCGATCTATGCACATTTAGTAAATTATGCATAGCATATGCTTTGTTCTCTAATTCCATAAATTGTGACCTCTCTGAGCTATTTCATAAACATTTAGTGTATCCACTGATGGAGTTGACAATAGGTATAATGGACAAAGAATGTTTGAACTGGAATTTAATATTTGGGAAAGAGGTTCTGCTTGGTCTGAAATTTATTTATCGTTCGCCTTTTTTAAAATCTAAGAGTCAAAATTGTTTCCGTTTTAGATAGGATAAATTCGCCGTTGGCAGTATGCCAAAATGTTTACTAAGAAATGTTGTTCAAGATGAAAAGTTATAACGGTATGTAACTTTTCAGAGTCATTGGCCTTCTTTGATAAAGTCTGTGATTTGTGAATTTCGTTTCAGGTAATACACTATTTACGTTCACAGTACACTAATGTGTCCCTATGCAAAATTGGTTAGGACAAAAGTTATAATGCAAATTTTCGAACTTATGTCCTAGTTTCATAATAATGATTGAGTTAGATGATAATAGAAAAATATTTATTATTAATTTACCACCAACACACAATCATCATATGAAACATTAGATCGGAGTGTTATAAAATTAGGAAAACACAAAAAATAGTTTAAGGGGGAAAGTACTAAGTTATTATAAGCATATAGCATTGGAAGTTTGTTCACAACAACGCATATTCCTGGTTGCAAAATCTGCTTGGGATTAATAACGGTCTTTTAGTGTCCATTTTAATACCTGTTTAAATGTTGAATGGTGGCATTCATTCTTTCTGTGGTTACAAGAACAGACGGTTGTGTCAATGGTCGCTCTTACAATTTAATACAACGTTTTACTAATACCTCAGTTTCACTAAACTTTTACCTAAAATGGTTTGTATTGTTTTACACAAAATTTGTACATAAAAAAGTTTTTTACCCTGACTACAAATTTTCAAACTGACATTACACTTTTGAAGTACCTTATAGTTTAGACATAATGTGCGATTCATTCGGTTCAGTTATTGCATCCTGTCTACTTTGGTATTTTGTGTAATTATTAGGACCATTAAACAAAAAAAAACCATAGCAGCCACGTACATAAATAAGCGTCAATGGCATTTTATGTGCGTCAGTACTTTTATTTTTGTACCTGACAGGTAAGAGCATTTTCGAAAATGTTAGCGAAAAAATAGTGTTTATTTAAACTAACAGCTTCTTGCGGGTTCGCCCGTGTGTCAAAACTTTCGTTTTCGAGAAGCGAAAGTTTTGACACACGGCGAAACCCGCAAGAAGCTGTTAGTTATAGTTACACCGGCCGTGAAAGCCTATGCAGTGTTAGTGTTATTTAAGTTAGTGTACGTGTAGAGTTTTCTTTGATCAAAGAGTTGGTCCATATTTTATTAAAGAACTTTAAATTAGCAGGTGTACTTGCACATCTTAGTAGCACTTGTTTCACAATTTTGAAATACAGTAGAACTGGAATTACCCTGTGCATTCTACAGAGTTAGGCAGTGGTTAAATCAACATTTTCAAGAAGGGTCAAGGAAATTAGACCAATCAGTCTGAAAGTTTGCATGACCACATAACTTCTCACCCTAAGTAATTTTTCTTAATAACGTATTGGCGCATTGCGAATGCAACTAATATTTTACCTGAAACGAAATCTACAAACAAATGATTTTATCAAAGTAGGGAAAGTGTCTGAACTTTGCATACCATCATAACTTTTCATTTAGAACAACATTTCTTAGTAAAATTTTAGCATATTGGAACGGAAAAGGTGCTTTACTTCAAAGGAAAACAGTTTTGGCTCATCTGCAAAGACTGGATTTTAAAGGCTCGAAAACAAACGATAGATAAATTTCAGATTAAGCAGGACTGCCCTCATATTAGATTCCAATTCATTGTTTTTTATATTTTATACCTATTGCCTACTTCATTCGTGGACACACTGTATATATCTGAGCACAAACGTTTTTTATGCTACACTTTGTTTTTAATTTTCCCTTCATTTGGAATTATGAGAAATATCTTTTATGTTCATTAACTGCAGGATCGTTTCGGATTAGTTATATATCAAATTGATATTTAGATCGACGTAGATTTAGCTGGTAGCAACCATTGATGAGCCGCAGCGCTTAAGACGCAAATATTGACCACTTTCCTTCTCTTTTGGCGGCTTAAAACGCAGAACTCGAGCCGCTCATTAATTCCACGTTATTAGGACGAGAAATCCTCCAGAATTACTCCTCGTCGGTTGGGAGATTATCTCTTTCGATCGGAGGCAGCTGTTTGCTTGTAACCAACAATGAATAATTCACACCAGCCGACCGCGGTACAAAAGAACACTCACGTACAATGTGTCATCGTCGCGAATGGAAGAAAACCAGTCGTACACGTTTAATAGAAATTTTGTCAAAACAAAGATTCTAAAACCCGATAGCGCCAGACGAAAATGGTAGCGACACAGGGAGTGAGAGATAGGCCGCAGCTGATGCCGGAATTACAGTTCCAATGCTGTGTTCCGTATATTTGTCTCATTCTCATCCTTGTTTTATACAGAGTATAAAGCGATTTATTATCTAGGAAGATAAAGAATGGCCAAGTAATTTCCAGACAGAGTGTTCTTGAGATACATTCACTAAATTAGTGTTACGTCGTTTAATTTTCTCAATTCAATGCATTTGAGCGCATATGGTAAAAGAAAAACCGCAAACTACCTAAAGCGATACTGATAATCTTTTCTTACGAAAAAATATACCACGGAATTGGCAAAAAAAAAACTTCTCAATTCCAAGTAGAATAAATTAGCAATTGTGATTTAATGTATTCCATAATTAGGTGAAAAAATTAGTTGGAAGAGTAAATAAATAAGTCGGAGTACTTCCTAATTTGTTTATGTAATAAAACTGGTTTCCCAATTTATTTCGCTACCGGTTTCGGTCTGTTTGATCTTCTTCAGGCAACTGTAAAATAAGAACAAAAGTGATTGTAGCTACGTTATAATATTACGTGAATATATAAAAGTTGGGTTAAGTTAGTAATTTAACCTATTATTATTTAATTAAAAGAATTAAATCGTGAAATACATAAATGCAAACGATTGTTGTAGATAGTATTTAAATATGAAAGAATATTTAAAAATATGCCTGCTTTTATAGAATAATTAGTAATAACATGCGACAAACGTTCTAGAACTTCAGAGCATCAATAAGACTTACCTTAAAAATTACAGTCAATTTAAAAAGGAAATTTTGAGGATAGTTGGATAAAGCTTCATTTTTTTTTCTTAGCAAGACATTTTGAAGTGGTTGGTTGGAAAATTCAACCGTCTCTCCAGCGCGAAGCATTGTCGCAAAACCAGATGGCACCAAGCTGCGCAAACAATGAGACGTCACAAACTATATTCCATCCTACAAATATTGACTCAGTGACCATATATTAAATCCTACAGAAGAACAACAGCTGATCGACAGCCACGCCGATACAGTCGAATTTTACAGTTTAGTATAAATAGTATGTGTATGTCTCTCTCTTTCGGTTCTATCGTTACATTACACTTTAGTACGAATATGCGTTTCTGCGTTTGTGCCATTCGGTTTTGTGACTACTATACACTCAAGTTCCAGGCAGCAGTACGTAGTAAAAATATATGAGTATTTGACGCAGGTATGCAACTAAACTTATTATGGATTATTCTAGCAATTACAAAAGGACCGCAAAACAGTAATGGACTATTTAACTTTGATACTTCTGAGTGTGTGGCGTAAAAATTGCTATAGGAGCCCACGAACAACTCTCGTCTCTCGTGGCCACAGGAAGAATACTCATTTAAACTCAAATTACCTGCCTTCGATCAGGTAAACCAACGTAGAATTCAAATTTCAAAATTGGAACTTAACTCCTTGGACTCGGTTATGTTTCTTCTGTAGGATTTATCGCCTCTAATAGACAAAAAAGACACCACGTATATGTCCAGGTTAGATACCCCTCATTATAACCTCCGAAACTTTGCAAGCAGCATTGGAACCCTAAAAGAAAGAAAACGGGCCAATGAGTCAAGTGGAAAGATAAAAGAAGGTGACAAAGGTAAGAAATACGTAGCGAGATTACAACGTTCCTAAAAGTCACAGAAGAGTGTAACAATTGAATCGAATGTCACTAATCTTATATAAGATAGAAAAAATATGTTCACGCCAAAGGGTCAAAAAAAAAAACTAACGTGACAGAAATATGTCGTCATAAGAACTATAGAAATTCTGTAGCTGTAACGAACCTGCTTCTGCGTAATTCTCACCGCATCCTCTGAATTTCAACAATCGCGCCGTCTTCAAGTAGTTGTTCCGTTCTTTGCATATCATGAACTTATCTATTCCAGCGCAGGAAGGACGGATCAGCGTAATGATCTAAAAACAAACAAAAACAGGAGCAGTACCATTCTAATACTTAACAATAACTACTCAATTATTCTAACCCATAATCACTAAATTAAAGATTTATATTTTAAATATTTATTTATACACTTCAACTGTGTTGGTAGCTACGTATAATGTGACACTTACTCAGATCACTAAAGAGTATTAAATATTCATTTATAAATACGTACTACCCTGTAAACTGTAAACTATCCAAATATCATGTCGTAACCTATCTAATTCTTCACTAGCATTACTAAAAAAATTCCACCATTCGACCTACTCGATATCCTCCAATATCTCTTTTTTGTCATGGTCAATTTAACCCCTTAGTTAATACCTTAACTTCCGTACGCGATCGCCACTAATCATTGAGTAGACATTCAAATAATCACCAGAAAGTAGACAAAAAAATTAAATTTTGCATGCCTAGTGAGTTGGTGTACGCAGTCATCAAGTGTTCGACTGCAGCTTCATCCAGTGCGGTGCGCAGTCTGATGAATTCAACCTACTAAGTATTAACTATTCATTAATTATGTTACCTAATACTGTTATTTATCATATTTTGTCGTAGACAAGGCACAAATATAAATATTGTATTAACGAATAAGAGAATAAGGGGATTATTGATTTATATTATGTTTTTCTAAAGTATTGGTGATAAATAAACCAATAAACAAACGAAAGTTAACGTAAACGAAAAACTATACAAAGCTGTAAACAAGGATGATAATAAACAAAAGAACAAATCCTAAGAAAGCAAATCCTTCACCTCTAATATATATTTATTATTTATATTTAGTATGCTATTAAATGATATGTGCTGTCAGTAAGGTTTTAGGTCGGGAGTGTCAACCAGTGATGCCCTTTAAAATTTTCTGTTTCAATTTGACCTGTGTCCTCATAGTGAACGTGTTTATTCTTTTATTTTTGTTTATTATATTTTTATATGTTTAGGTAATGTCAGACAACATGCACTTGTTTATTGGCAATAAATCTATATCTATCTATCTATAACCGCTAACAATCAGTGAATTATGATTGGATAAAATGTGAGAAAATAAACCAAGTGTACTGAAGTAATGTTTATAGTCGTTAATCGAAGCATTTGATGTGAAGTGCACTACACTTAATAAATAATGCATCTCGTACAACTTATTTTTTATGAAAATAGCAAATTTGTGAGAATATAATTTGAAACCTTCTGCAATTTATAATTATAAAATTAGTGGCAGTAAATATTTGAACAACAAAACTAACGAAATAAAACGTTCGATCTTATAACCGACGATGAGATGCAGAGCTTATTTGGGCAGTATATTCTCGGCTACTTGTTTGTGTATCTAAAGCCAGTTATAAGGCACTGCATATAAACGTTAATAATCCGTAACGGCCTGTTAAAATTTGAGTTTACCGCGCTCTCTCCACACCCGTATTGAATCAGTGTAAAATCCCCCTTAATAGAAAGTAATCTCGCCATTGTTTAACTTTTTAAGCTCAATTTCCGCAATTAAAGCTTCTCCGTAGGTACGAGATTATACCTGCTTTATTAAGTTCCACCGACATTGTTTTCTCTGATATGAATTGTTTCCTTGTTTCTGTGTTCGCTGGCAATATTTGCAGTGTAAATTTAACCGTATGGTAATTATATTATAATTACTATTTAAAGAGCATTGTTACTACGATTGAAGTCCGTGTAATCGTGAAATTGCGTTTAATATTCTCGGAGTACAATAAGATTCCTTTGACAATTGTCGTGTGGTAATTAAGTTCTCGAGAGCAAAGTTAATGGAAGGGGTAGGTAACGTGCGGTTTCCTTTTGGTGTTATCGGTTAAATAGCGAAAGAAGCTTTGAATCGAAATTACCAAATTTTGCACGCTATCTTAGAAATTTGTAAGTTTAATTGTATGCTTTCAACAATTTTTACATCTTACTGAAACAGTATTCGATTCGCACTCTAGCCAACGCTGTTAGTAAATAGAACTTTATTTACAAACTGTGACATGTACGCATGTCATATTCAAAAGCACGATTTTTACTTCTAACATAAATAGAGTTCGCGACAAAGTTCGTAATAAGGGTATACACCGAATCGATTTAGACGTAACAATAGCACATTGTACCGCACATTCCTAAACGCAACAATGCCAAGAGTAGGGGTTAAACAGATTGATAAAACAAAATCAGAACGGAAAGGCAGGAAAGTTGGATGGAGCTGTTTTAATTTCCGCTCTACTTTCCTGGTATTGTTTGCTCATTATTTTAGACGCGAAGCTTTTCAGAATTTCCCCGCTGAGAGATTCTTTTATGATTCAGCTGCGTGTTTTTAGGGAGAGCACGCGCGCAACTCGCAGACTATGAATATAATCTGTGTGGACTTGAATATTCATTGCTAATTATAGTTTTATTAAATAGGTAATAGGTGCTAGCTGATAGTTTACATAAAAAATACGATGTGAAAAAACATAGTGTACACAAATTGGGGCAAATTTAAATAACTTACCTCGCATTAACTTTTTATAGGGCTCAGCTTTCTCAACATTTTTTAATTTTCCTTCCAGAATCCTTTTACATCATCTGATGTATGAATATGTACGGTGCCACCTCATAAAAAATCTATTCTATCATCCTTTTCATGGCTGAGTTATATTATGTAATTGAAAAATATATATTTGGCATTCTAATCTAGCATTGCATGCTTAGGGGGTGTTAAGTGGTAGTCGCGAATTTGCTACTGTAGACATTGGAGTAAGTCGTTTATTAAAATTTAAAGTGCAGACATTGTCACGGTCGTTTTCTCTAATACTGCTACTATGATCTGATCGCTAATTAGCTACGCTCTTTTTATCTCTATCTCAACGAATCTCCCAATGTGTGCTAAAATGGTTGCCTACAAAACGGTTGATGACGTTGAGCGGTGAAAATCTTAAACGATGACGCTGATAGTAGCTTTCTTAAACAGCTGATCTGGTCTTGCGCGTCGCGCTTTCAATATTTCGCGTTGCGTATATGTTTTGACGGAACAAATAATTTTTAGAAATTAACCCTAATGAGGTAGCGACAATGTCTGAGTGAAATCAGGGTTCTTACCCAGTTTATACGCAACTTTCGGTGGTACAGTGAAATAATAAGTGCTTTAAATACAAGAATGTTTATTTCGCAAAACAACGGTTGAACAAAAAAGAGATACACAGATGTAAAGAGGTGAATTCTATATTTACATATAAATATACAAGTAAAACTGCATGTACACTCGTGTAAATATTAAATTGAATAATAATATAGCAAAATACGTCCCATGAAAATAGCAATATGAAATAAACTGTTTGACGCTGATGATTCTAATTGCTTACGGGACAAACAAATAGCGGTAACTGAACTAGTAAGTTCGCGCTTTCAAGAATGATTAAAACAGTAAACTGGCAGTCTACAACTACCGGAATAGAACTAATATAACCGCGCAAGTGTGCAATAACTTAGTATGTGACTTTTAATTCGCGAAACGGTAATTAAAAGTGACAATTCGCGTTACAAATTAACGTAAGAATTTGTATACACAAGAACGGAAATTACATGAGATCAGCAATTAGCGGACACTCCAATGTAATGTACGAAATCAGACAGAGATTACGTGAGGCGCAGCCTTAAAGCCGGCACTAGTAACGTAATATGCGGAATCTAAACGGAGATTACGTGAGGCGCAGCCCTAAAGCCGGCACTCGTAACGTAATACACGGTATTTGAACGGATACTGTGCGAGATCAGTTGTCGGTCGACGCTCAGCCTAGTAGAGAGAGCGGGAAGCGAAACCTCTCTCTGCCGGGTTCGTGTTTCGCGATGGCTTTTATAGGCTTCGGACTATCGCTGGTACGCGGTCGGGAGTCACATTTTGCGTAAACCGACTTCGTAGCGTGTGGGGACGATGCTTCACGAACGGCGCACGGGGAAGAGGATCTTAAACTAAACACGTCATAAAAAAACAGAATTACGGTTATACTATGCACAATTACTGAGACAATCGATTGAATATACTAAATTAACAATTTATAAATCATAAATTTAACTTAAAATTACACAAAATGATTATCTCTTAAAACGGCACGTGACAACACACATAAACAATTGAAGATACGAGTGGATGAAGGTGCTATGTCGCATTTTAAAAACTGTCTTTTTTGGATGAATCAAGGTGTTTTATACCCATCTTTCACATAGCACTATCGAAAATTCCAGAAATTCAAGAACACTCGAGTCTTGTGAATGTATGAAGGAGTTATGTTACACTGCTTTTGAGAAAAATTACATAAAAAAACAATTTCTGAAAAAGTTTGATTTTGTAACATAACACCTTCATCCACTCGTGTCAATTATATATAAAATTCTGAATTGGAATGATTGTTTAAACAAAAATTTACTTTACATTTTTTCACAGAGACATTGGTGTATCCTTTACAATTGGATTTCTTGCATCTCTGCCTTGACTTCATTATCACCGGTCAATGCACAGTTCAAATATTTGTGGATGGAATTGTTGATGTAGGTTCTCTTTTTTTTTCATACTCGTGTTGGAATCCAGATGAAAGGAAAAGATGATCTTTTGAGACGACATCTAAGTCATTTTCTTTCTTACACAGCGACTCCGCAATCCTGATTTTGAATGTCAGCAATCCATTTGTATTTTTCTTTGCTACTTCAAATTCTGACCATCTGACTATAACTAGGTCAACAAAATGAAATATAAGGCGGTGGTACCACTTCTTGAATCTTAGGTGGATTCTGTAATATGAAAGCAGTACAACATGTATCAGCTCCTCCCATGAAAGAGTTATGAAAGAGTCTTGACTATCTGTGGACAGGGAACTTATACTGAGCTTTTCGTTTTCCCATCCCATCTATTTGCTGCAGAAGTCGACTGTGCGCAAGAAAATGTACTAGCTAAGACAACATCCTTTACAGCTATTACAGAAATTCCATCAACAGTTGCTTCTTTTTCTTCATGGCTACTTCTGCCTCTTTTCTCAAGACAGCATCATCCGAAAATGCTAATACGGGAAATCTGTTTATACGAATTGTTCCCAATGCAAAAACTCATTTTACAAAGTTCGACTAACAGATTTTGTGAAGAGCTTTTGTAACTAGCTATGAAAATAAAGTAGGTGATTTACAGTTTTATCCAAATTCTGGACTAGTTTCAGAACAATATTTGAACTGGCACCCAAATCAGGACGACTCAAGTCTTTAAATGTCACATGCAGCGAATACCTTATATCCCAATTTGTACGGCTTATTTGGTACATATTGTTTCATTCCTGAGTGGTCCTTAAATGATACCATTTGTTCATCGATACTTATCATCTGTTCTTGAGGGAGCTCCAAAAACTTTAGTAGCAGTTGATCAACCAAAGGTCTAATTTTGTATTTTATATAATTTATAGTCGTCGATTAAAATGTTATCTTCCAAAATATTAAATAAATTTTCCAGTGTTCTTTTAATCCCTCCATTTATAACATAACCTTAAATATAAACACGTGCTTCAAACTTTTACCTTTTAGAATATATTTTTCACTAAACCATGCAATTTTCATACAAAAAAGAATAAATTTAATTTCTATTATTTATTTTCTTTCTTAGGTGGGATATACTTGATGGAATACTAACTTGACTGCCACAGGCACACCTGGATTCACGGACAGGAAATTCTCTGGGTACAGGTTGGACTTTCGGTTCGACGGGACCCCGTATCGGTTAATAGCATGGGATGGTATTCTGGCCGGGGTTCTTCGTAGGACATTTTTATAGGAAATTCTCGACAACTTTACAGGTGAAAGTAAGGATTTAATTATTCAGGAGTAATATCGATACTTTTTTAGGTGAACACATCGTGGAACTTAGATATTTTTGATAGTGTGGCATAAAAATCGTTATAGGAGTTCAATATCAACCGTCGTTTTTCGTGGCCACAGACAGAATGAGGATTTTAAACTAAAATTACCTGTTATCAGCATTCGATTGTTATCACTATCAGGCAAGCCAATATTAAATTTGGAATAGCTACCGGTAACTGACATTAAGATACCGTTATTAACTCTATTTTGAGGGAAATACAGCAAAAGTTACCAAATAGACATCCCGAAGAATGTGAATTTCCCGAGCAAAATATAATAAAAACATAAAAATATACTAGGTAAGCTTGAATTAACATAGAAAATAAAGTTTCAAATTATAATTAAGGCTATACTTAGCACATCCTACTAAGATGGTCCATTTTTATAGTCATTCTTAACAAATTCAAAATTTGCCTGTAAAGTAGGCAACCGAATACGCGTTCAACTTTCAACTACTTCTTCATTTGGCTTTGAAACCTGTTTTAAATAACTCCAAATTATATTCCATACCCCTGATTTCATAGCAATATATATTTAGGGATGTGCCGGCAGTACGGCTGAAAAGGAAGGGCCTTCAAGGCCTGTAGTGCTGGGTTATTATTATTATTTCTGTGGATGTAATCATATTCATTCACTTGTGGATAGCGTTTCTGGGTTTGTTCTATTGTTATCCCAAAGATCTAATAAATAAATAAATTCAATGTAAATTTGAATGATTTCACAGGCCGTGCAAAGCAAATTGTCAAAGTCATCAAGCAGGTCCCGATTAAATATATTTGTTATTCGTACAAAAAATATTGTACGAACCTTGTCTGTGACACTTTTTTTTGAGCAGGAAGCAAACAAACGAGATGCAATTAATAAACGTGTGCGCCTATCATGTGAAAATTTTCAGTGATTAGTAATCCTACAATTAAAGCTTAGGTTTGAAGAACAGTTGCATTCTGAAATACGCTAACCACACTTTTATATACAATTGTTGTTCTTTTTTGATAAAATGTTTTTATTTGCCATACTTTGCCATTTAAAAAATATTATAGTGTTTATACTAAAATAATTATAGGTATACAATGAATCTATATTCCGGTAGAAATATTTGTGAATAAGTCAATATCGGTTGCTCTCTAACTTGTAACTGTTTTATTTTGTTATTGTTATTGTAATAAAAAATAATTGAAGTCATAGTAGTAAGTATAGTATTAATTGCAGTTCGTTGTCAGTAAGCATTTTCCAAGATTTTTTTTAAATAGCTAGATAACAACACACTGGATCCAAATTAATTATAAACCAGCATCCTACAATAGAAGCACTTTTAATTAATCAACACGGAATATAGTGGCGCGCGGTAATAGCAATTTGAACTAGTCGCGTCGCATAACCGACAACAATTGTTCGAAAATAATTAAATCAACTAAATATACGCGACACAAAACGCGGGCGCAATCGGTAGATCTTTCCAATTAAATCCGTGCTTTAGATAAGCGCCAGTTTCCGTTGTTTGGCCCGGTAGCTGGAACGCTGCCGACAGCAAGTAAGCGGTGACGTTTCCTCCTCCATTCGTCGTATTAAATTCCAACATGAAAACTGTGTGTAAAGTGCATATCCGCACGGATCCGTATCCTATTTAATTTCCTCTGGTTCGGATTTTCGACAAAGGCTTCGCCGTTTTATTACCGTAAGGTTTCTCCTACGGTCAGCGTAAGGGAAAGATGTATTTTATATCGAACAATTGACTACTCAACGAACCAGATCGATACCGGGACAACGGCGACGATGATATAAGTTAGTTATTGAAATGTTGACCTAGTTATATTATTAGACGTAGCGCCCGATAGAAATTATTCCTTAGAATTAGAAGAGTAGAATTCTAAAATAGTGTACAAAAGTTTCATAAAGCATATTTTTGTCCAACAAAGGGGAATTTGAAAAATGAAACAACTAACGTCAAGTTTTCCCTAATACGACAAACGCTTCTACGCAAAGAGCTCTTTATACTGGTTTTTCTAAATTAATATTTAAAATTAACTCACCACTCAAATAATCCTATATAATTTTTACAAAAATGTTTGGTGAACAACACTGGTCAACAACATATTTGTCTCAAAGAAAATGATAGATGTCTTAAGGTAAGTCGATTATGTTAATTTCCAAAAGGAAATAAATGTTTTCATCGGCCTTAACTTCTTTATGAAACGTTACCCTTGTTTTTTCCTAAAATTCCTTGAAAATGCTTAGATACTATAAATGGAATGATCAAATATGTAAGTGACTGTTGCCCAATAAAAATACTTAAACACTACTTATTGTCCAAATGGCTATCTGACAAATTAAATCACTTACCTCTGCAACATCCGGATTTATCAGTTAAAAATTCATACACGTTTATTGAAACGATTAAAAACATTGACTTACTAAGAATGAAGGTTTAAGTTTCGTTTGATGTGAGCTCACTGTTTCCCAGCATCCCCATTCATATCACTTTGACTTACTTAGAAAATTTCTTGAAAGGTAATCAGTTGGGCAGTAATGAAGTTGGTAATTTAATTTCTTTGGCGAAGCTCTGCATGAAACAAAATTTCTTTCAAATCAACGCTACTTTTTACCAACAAACTGAAGAAGCATCAATTTGTAACAGCTTATCTCCCTTCATAGCTAAGCTTTCTAGCTTCTTATGAGAAAATTTGAAACCGATCTTCACAATACTTTGGCATATTTTCCACGGGCATATTTTAGATACTGCTGTGGTCTGGCATCCCCGGGGTTTCGTAAATTCAGTGATATTTTATTTATTGAGATTAATCTTTATCAATCGGGCAAATTCTCTCAGAAATTAATATCTTATTTTTGTATAGGATTTTGTTAATTGAATTGATTGTTAAATTTATTTTAATTGTTCAGTTGTTGAAATTAATTTCATTGAGTTGTACATATTGCGTTCACCAGTATTGTATATGTTGTTCATATGTATATTGTAGAATTTTCTTAGACGTATATGTATACGACTGTTATCCCTGAGAGGTGCAGTTTCTCGATTGACGAGCGAGTAAGTACATGTATTTTTATTTTCGTTGCTGCCATTTTGTCCTTACATTTTGATTTTTGTTTTGAATTCGTGTTTTTTTTAAATTTTTCTCGTCCATCTAGGAACTCATTAAATAATAATTGGCATTATATTATTGTGTGCACAATTTAGATACAAGATCTTTTATTATATTTGTTCTGGAAGGTATTTTAAGTTTTAAGAGTTTAATTCTTTCCGTTTTCTAGTTTGCCGATTAGTTTTGAATAATTAATCACCACGGTTTGGGTGATTAGAAGCATTGTGCTTGTATTTAAATTTCAATTTTGTAAATTTACTTGTTTTGTCCACGTTTAAATTAATTTAGTTCGTTTAATTTTGAAACCACGTGGATTTTTTTGTGAAAAAGGATTTTCTTCTAGAACAAATTTGTCTTTTGCTTTGTTAAAGGATTTGAATTGTCCTTTTGTAATTGCAGAGTCTTAAGCAGGTTTTGATTTCGGCCAGAGTCTTAAGCTCATGGTTTTTGTTTTCCTGCAAATTGTATCTAATTGTTTTTTTTTTTTTTTTATAATAATAAAATTTGTGATTATTAACGTCATTCTAAATTCTATTCTTTTATTTGAGATCAAATCTTTTCAATTTTTGGAGTTTAAAGAAGGTCAAATTTTTAAACGCTCACATTTTGCTTTTCATGATAGGTTTAATTGTGAGAGTATCCCTGAGTTTAATTGTTCTTTTGCGCCCTTTTAATTTTTATCCGCTGAGCTAGTCAATTTAATTTTTATAAATTCATTTTGAATTTTCTTTTGTACCTTCAGTACACAGTTTATGACATTTTTTTGTGTTTTTGATACTACTAAGTGCTCAATCAGGGATTTTCTGGAACAGCTAAATTCAAAATTTCCTTTCATTAAGTTTACCCATGAAGAGGAAATAAACAATAAGATTGCTTTTCTGGATATATTAACAATAAGAAATAAAAATAAATTAGGAATAGACATATATATAAGCCCACTACTAATAACAGATTTATTTCAGAAGATTCAAATCATTCATGGAAAAATAAACTAGCAGCTATTAACTTTTTGGTGCACCGCTTACTTAATTTTCTATCTACAGAACGATATAATAAAGAACTTAAAGAAATTATTAAACTAGTTGCATTTAATGGATTTTCAGAAGACGTTGTATATAATACCATTAGAAAACATAAAAACAAAATAAGAATTAGGAATGTGAGTACTTTAGAAATTAGTGACAGGAAGAATAAATATGTTAAATTACCATTTTATCCAAGTTACACGAAAGGTCTACAAAAAATATTCTCTAAATTCAACCTTGACATAGCAACTACTTCAAATAATAGTCTTAAAAATATTTTAGGTAACCCTAAAGATCATGTAGATAATTTGGACAAATCACGTATTTATAAAATATCTTGAAAGATTGTGATCATGTATATATTTGGCAAACTAAAAGATCAATTAAAACGCGTTACAATGAGCACTTGGCTCATCTTAAATTTAGAAGGTTTGACAAATCTAGTGTAGCTCTACATATGCTTGAAGAAAACCATAAAATTGACAATGTAAATTTAGTTAAGAACGTAAACAATTTTGTGCAATTAAATTGTTATGAGGGTATGCAAATATATAAAAACAAACATATTCTAATGAATTCAGATTTAGGGCCTTAAATTCTGGTCTTTATAGTTTATTAAGTAGAAGTAGTAGATCAGATGGAGTTAAGATTAGTGACTAGTTAAACATGACGACAGTCTGCCATGACCGTGATCATTATACCATGACCTATTTTTAGGTATAAATTAGGGTAGTTTTAGTGTAGTTATTCAGTTCAGTGTTTCTGCTGATGATGATAGCTTTGCTATTGAAATGTATGTCTAGTTTAGTGCAGTTTGTGGTGAGGGGTCTAGGAGACGTTTGCAGTTTGGAATATTTTTGCCACTACTTGTAAGTTGCGCAAAATTTGCCATGTTTGTGGAGTAGTATGCTACTCCAAGATTTATCAACACAATACTGACCAAAAATTTATTTTCTTTAGTACTGCACTAAAACCAATAAATGCATATTGATTTATAATGTTCAGGAATAGTTTGAAACATACACCAACACCTAAATGGTAAATTTGCAAACTACACAATTATTTTTAAAAATGTTTTTTTTTTATAAACTATGCGCCAAAAAAAAAACTCCTCGAAGAAGGTCATTCACAAAGCTGAAATCTTAACAAAACAACTGATTACATGTAAAAAGTTGCTGATAAAAATATCGATACACGAAGAATTGCATTTTTACTCTGAGAAAATCTGTATGAAGAAAGTTGAAAACCGTATCACAAACTAAGTGTCATTTACTGAATAAACTTTGTTGCTTCGATTGTTAGCAAAGCCTATGATTGATGATAGAAGACCACGGCTTAATCAATTGCCTGACTTTGAAAGAGGTCGCATTGTTGGCCTGCACGAGACAGGTATTCAATTTGTGAAATTGGTCTAATATTGAATCGAAACCCTTCAACAGTGCTTCCAGCATGGAATACGTGATCTGAAGAACATAGAGGAAGGAGTAAATAAAAATAACTTGCCAAAAATATCAGCTTTGTGAATCAGCTCCTGCAAGGAATTTTTTGGCAAGTAGTTTATTTTTAAAGCGTTTTGTGATTTTTCTAAGTAACATCGTCATACTTACAAAAAAAAAGTTCTCTTCATGGTTCGACAATTGGTGGCAAAAACTTTAATGTTCCAGTGATAGTAACCGCTACGTTTCACCGACTAAATATATTAGTTTGGTGCGAAAGTAATTCCATTAGATCATAGCCTAACACGCCTGAAATCTGTTTCTTCACCAAACAAAATATTACTAATATTTCATTTTCTGATAATTAATAGATTTTACTTCATAGATGACATTATTTACTTAATTCGTTTGTACCATATTTTAGACAACAGAAAATGATTTTATAAACAGAGAGCAAATTTGATTTACCAAAATTAAATAAGTCCAGTCAACATTAGTGTCGGCGGCATTATGTAATTTCATACATTAACATACCAATTTACTCCTTCCTTACCATTCTCAATAATAAAATTTTCATTGTCAGAAGAAAGGAAGCGACAGTCATTATACTCCCATGAAGAATTGCATACAACATCGGCCCACGCTTTAATAGTCCATTCGTGACATTGAATGAGTGCGAAGCTTCCTATTTTTAGAACGAGACGAAACACCATATTTCTGTTGGCTTAATTAAATTGGCGAAAGTAAATTAGAGAAAAGTTAAACGCATTTGTCATTCAACAGTGTAGTCTTGGCCGAGAACCAGCAATGTTAATAACGGCATTTCTTAGTGATGAACCAATTAAAATGTTTCATTCTAACATCCGCGCGTACGACTCTCCAGAATATACGACCAGATGAGCGCAATATTTTATTCTGTAATAAAAATTAAAATATCGTAAATTTTGCCGGGCGAAATGTATGCCGTTCTTGGAAGTGCTGATTTATATGGCAGTGAAAGCAACTACCATGAACCTGTCAGTGCGATACAGGCGTAGTACAATCTATTTGCGGGCCTTAAATTTGTTACTGCTCTCCTATAAAAACCAACAAACCATACTTTGTAAAACAAAAATACATTTAAACTCTGTATCTAACGGCATGTAACGTAACTGAACTAAAAGTAGTTCATGTCAGCAAAAAAATTTCTTGTGTAATTTATTCTTCTATCTAACGGAAACTTTCCTTACAGAAGTAAAAGATATAATATCATTCAGCTCATCTCATTTTATATATGTAATAATATTACCTCATTGGGCATCAACAGAAATAAAACCAGGGCTCGATAAAAGCGTTAGCGATCAACAGCTGTAAAAAAAGCATTTTAAAAACATTCACAGGAGTTTATGGCTTACGCTCCCAGATTTTGCCAATAAACTTTTATAGGAAAACTTCGCAATAAATTATTTAGCTGTAATTGTCTGCTTTAAAATGGCAATCTCAAATCTAATACGAAATAAAAAAAAATATATGTTAGATAGAAGTACCGGTTGCACTTGTTCGCGTTTAATGTGTGCTATTGGCAATGCAGCTAACTAATAAAGGTTTTTTTTAGATATATAAGCTTTAGTAGCCATTATTTGCCACTTTTACGGGACAAGTCTGCAGTGCTAGGCAATTAAAAGGCAGATTAAAAAATTATTTATATAAAATTAAAAAATTAACAAATACCTAACGATTAGGAATCACATTAGAAAAGAAGAAGAAATAAAAACGAACATGCAACAAACATGACTCAACAGATTCCATTTAAAACCGTTAAAGAGTTTACACTTTCAAACAAAAAATTTAAAATGGAATAGCCAAATTAGTAAAAGTACTTGATAATAATATTATCATTTTATATTTCTTTTCCATCACTTTTTTTGTATATAAATGTCTTCTTGTTTCGGAATTTTGAGGGAATATTGTTAATTTTTAATTTTGGATTTGGAATTGTCAACTGCGTCAGCAGATGACGCTATCTGTTGAGAGCGGAGATCACGTAGAAAACGGGACTGCTCGTAGGGGGCGCTATTGTATGCCGCATCGATTCGCAACCGAAATTTCTGATGCGAACGCATTCTTTCCCAAACAAGATCCGCTATAGGGCACTTTTCATACTATATTTCGTTTTTTATATGCATTTAAGATTAAAATCACCTCCCACTACTAATTAAATACTAGCACAGAACTACATTTTCTAAGAATCACTAATTCCAAAAGAAACGATAAAGATAGGTATAAGAACTTTTCGATAGAGGATTCAATTATACATTTAAAAAAATTTAGTAACAAGAAATTAACACAAATCAACCATAGATTATGGAACCTCCTGTATAATTTTGCTTACTTTTTGTTACTTGGATAAATAGTACAGGACTCACACCCTCCACAGTCAACATAAAAACGCTCTACCTTTTAAAATTAGGTTTAAATGCCTACAAGCTAAAAATGCACTAAAAAATAAAATATATAATATCAAAGTTGGCCATGACTTTTGATGTAACCGAAAGTGCAATATAGATGAACTTATTTTTTCTAAATAGATCATAGCTAAGACTATGCTTAACCCCAAAGTTTCAAAATCGAGATATCCTTGCAGAGACAAGCACTGCTGGGTATCACTGGTGCAATTAACAGCACAGGGACCGCCTCTTTGGAGACCATTGTGGGCCTCCCCCCGCTGGAGCTTTATATGAGAGCGGAAGCAATGAATGCGATTCTTAGACTGAAAGCCAACAACCTGTGGCATTTCAACCTCAGAGTGCCCGTAGTATAAGTGTGCCCTCCCACTTATACTACGGGCACGATGCTGGACGGGCCATTGTTGCAAATGCCCACGGACAGTATAACACCCGAAATTATCTTAACTGAAAAAGGTAAAAATCTCCATACCCCACATAGACCAGGCACGTAGTGAGATCACTGCTAATGATAACTGGTTCACGAACGAATCCAAATCCAGCCAGGGCACCGGAGCCGGTATTTGTGGGTCCAGTCCTAATCAAAGAATATCCATAAGCCTGGGGAAACATACAACGGTCCTCCAGGCAGAGGTATTCGCCCTTGCAGGCTGTGCAGAAATGATTGTAAAAGGGGGCTACATGAGGAGGAAAATTAATATAATGACTGACAGCCAGGCTGTCATTAAGGCCGGGTCGAACCCCGTAACTAGGTCAAAACTAGTTAGGGACTGCAAACAATCCCTCAATGCACTGGCACGGTGTCTCTGATTTGGGTGCCGGGACGTGAGAATATAAAGGGCAATGTAATAGCCGACGAACTAGCCAAAGAGGGCTCTAAGAGACACTTCATGAGTCCAGAGCCCGTATGTGGAATTACTAAGGATTCTGCGAGAAGGGAGATCTGGACCTGGTTAGATAAAGAAAGTACAAAGAAATAGAGGTCGACTAAAGGTCAACTCTATACCAAAGCGCTGATAGGGGATGGAGATGTTAGTTTTTCTGATAACGTACCCAGGCGCAGTAAGAAAGAAATTAAAACCATTATTGGGTTGGTAACTGGATACTGGACCCCTAAAAAAGCATCTATACAAGGTAGAGAAAATGCTACAGGAGGTAACGAGTTTACATGTAATCTGCACATGTGAGGAACTGAAGGTACTCAGGCAGAAATATTTCGAGAGAGATCTATTGGAGCCCTCGAAGGTTCTCAAGTTTCCACAGAGCAAGATACTGGGCTTTATAGAGAACACCAAGCTGCTCGAGTGGAAATAAGAGAATTAATAGGGATAGTACAATGAACACCTAGCTCCAGTGGCCGAACATTAAATGCCCACCCTAACATTAATGAATGAATGAGTGAATGAATGCTTGCAAATTCATTCAGTTTTAAAGAACGAGTTCCGTGAGTCATCCTGTACAAAAGACTGGTCAATTAAATAGCTATTTAATGGACAGAGCTCTGTCCATTAAGAATATAATTACGCTTTCATAAGTAGTTGACTATAATATCTATTAATTAGATGCCGTGAGTTTTTGATAGAATTTTGTTAAAATTTTTGTTTGATGACGAATTAATGTTAAATCTAAAAAGAAATAGTTTTACTTTAGTTTACATTTTCTAACGTGAATTGAAAATGTGGATGATAATTATTAAAAGATTGTAAAATATCGTTTACCAGAAATAAATGTAATATTTAATTGAGAGATTACTAATTATTTATTTTCTAAATCTTCTAAAATAATGCTTGCAATTTTGCTTGATATTAGTGCGTCCGTAACACATCCAAAGATTTGTTTGTAAAAAGTTTCTTTATATTGAAAATATATTGTACTTTGTTATACATTTTATTCTAGAGCTTTGATAGATTAGGGAGCAAAATCTTATATTTCATTCCGTGGTTTTGGATCTAAATTTAGTGGAAGATCTATAGCTAGTGAAATTACATTACATTAACAAAAGTTAAATAATGCAATACTTAGATGGAAGAAAACTATATTTAAATAATATGGGAACAAGAAAATGGAAGTTGTACCGGATGAGATTATGTTATTATTCAATATAATTAGGATAGTGTAAGGAATAAGGAGCATGATCGAATTATATACAAGATTTAAAGACTGCTTTATACGAAAGCAGTTAACAATTTTAACCAGGCTTTCTTGTAAATGATCTTGCTATACAAGACACCTACATCTTCATTCGTTATTTAGAAAATAAATATTTATACATCTTAACCGGACAACAGCTGACTATGGTCATAAGTCGTACTCACGTATTTATACACATACACATCGGCCGTATGATAATTCAATTGCTCGTTCAATTAGAGTACGAAAATAAACTCGCGCTAGCAATAATAACACACCATTACACACAAAGATATATTTATTCATATTAAATTGCAATTGCCAACGGTGTCGACAGAGTAATACATTTCTGCGGATGCCCTGCGTATTAAATAAATGCGTCGGCTGGAACTGCGGAATATTAAAACTGCGATACTGAAATATTCCGCTTAAATAATTTACAATTGCATGAATATTCAGCGTCGTAAGCTCGTTCCTTTTTTCCAAGCGACCACAGATTAAACTGCATACATTTACAATTTGATCAGTATTAATTGTGTTTTTACTTCGCAATCCTCTTTGCCCTAAGTGTTCTCTGTGAAGGCGGCAATTTATGGATATTTACAAAATTATCTCAACATACATTTATTGTATTTGTTGTGACTCTCCTTAAAATTGCATGAATTTGTTTTAGTTTCCTTTTTTTATTATTGCGTGGAGTAAATAGGTTCGTTCCGACCTACAGTTCAGAACCGTTCCCTGATTGATGCCCGTGTGCAATAATAATTTTACCGTTCGGACCTTGTAGTTCTCGAATTCAGAATTTCAAATTCAACGTTCGGACTGTCAGAACTGCAAATTTAGAACGACTCCAGAACCATCCAATCAGTTCTTGCTAGGGAGCAAGTATTTGAAATTCTGAAGTAATTCTAGACATGCGCATTCTAATTCATGACAATTGACTGAGACTGAAATGGGTTTAATTCAGGGTTGGCGCGGCAAAAATTGGTCAATTAAAAAAATAGCAGAAAATTTGAGTTGCAGCCGTCATGTTATTCACCTTTTGCCAAACAAAGGAAAAAATACGGAAAAACGCACAAATCAGGAAGATCCAAAGTAATAACAGAACATGAACTTCGTACTATTTTAAGGTGTGCATCAAACTCAGCACTGACTGTAAAACAAATAGCATAAGCAGGTGTAAACACTAATGTGCGAAATGTTCAGTGTCTGCCAAAAGCAACAGTTCACTTGAAACGAAAACTACTCCAAAGAAAACCTTTAACGTGTCAACATAAAGAAGCCAGATTGGCGTTTGCAACCACACATTTACAAAGGCGAAAACTCATTTTCACTCATGAGAAAAAAATAATTTAAACGGTCCTGATGACCATCAATGCTATTTCCATGATTTAAAAAAGGAGGAAATAATTCTGAGTCGTAAACAGATGAATGGTGGTAGTGTAATGATATTGGCGGTTATAGGATATAACAGAAAATGTAAAATGAATAGCATTAATTATATATCACAACAAGCTAAACGGATTGAATGCCAGGACTTTGTATTTCGGCAAGATCATGATGCACTTCCACAGTGCTCGAATTGCAAAAGATTATTTTCGACGAAAGCAAATATTAGTTCTTGAGTGGTGCTCGGTCACTTGACCTGAACATAATCGAACACTGCTGGAGCATTTTGGCACCTCGTGTACACAGCGGTGGAGCAACTCAATTCAATTCAGGAATTAAAAAACCTCCATTTTAGTGGAATGACAAAATATTGAACAAAGACTTATACAACAATTATTTAACCGTTTGCCAAAGAGAGTGTTGGAGGTATCAGAGCAGCGGAGTGGCCCAAGCCACACATATAAAAAGAAATGTTTAATTTAAAGAAATGTTACTTAAGTTAAGAATATCATAATTTCATATATACGCAAATAAATATATTTTTGGAACAAAATTAAAGTTTATTTAATTTAAAAAAAAAATATCTTAATCCAAGAAAATCGTTCATTGAATTAAATAAAACTTACTATTAGTTGAAACATTGCAGTCTCAGCCTAGGTATGTAGATATCTTATTGTTAGTACAAGAATTTAATTTTTTTTGAATGAAGCTTTATTTTCTTTTAAAGAAATTTGAATTTTACTCCAAAGAAGAAATACACTTTTAATTCAAGAGGTTATCTTTGGTTGGGAAAAGATGACTTTTACTTGAACTGAATATTTGTTATTTTGAAAAGTGATTGTAGTTTTACTTATTGCTGTTTTCTAAAATGTATGTTTTTTTATATGTATATAAAACCTGCTACTAACATCAAAATGGATACTTGATATACTGTACGAGCCACATCAACTACGAACAGAAGCTGCGCTTCATGCATATAACAACGTATCTAGCTGTTTGGGGTTTGGATGGCTCCTGCGGTATATTCCTATTTATTCTATTTGGTATTAGTGGCAAATTTTTTATATATAAAAAAACAATTTTAGAAAATATAGCAGTCTTGTAAATAAAACCACAATCTTCTTTCAAAATATATTTAGTTCAAGTGAGTCTTCTTTTTAGATCGTTTTTACATTTCTTTACTTACCATAATAATAATGTTACTACTATTATAACATCATTTATATTAAAAAAAAAAAGCAAAAAATGCTATTCGGAACTTAAATTTATTTTTTATTTATAATTTTGGAGTTATAGGAAGTAAACGTATTACAGCACTATATCACACACCTCATAAAAAGATTATACATTTTTTAATTTTCCGCAACGTGCAATCGATTTTTCTGGATCCTTTAATTACACTTTAATCTTCAGCTATTTTTCCGAATATCGGCAGTCACTTGTTGCTCCTTTATTAAGACTTCAAAATCTTGGGGTATCTGAAGAGATACATTATTTTACAATGAATACATATACTTCACAATAAATAGTAGATAAGAAGATGTGATATATTTTTACCAACTTGTTAGTGCAACCAAGCATTCGAATGTAGGGCCACGCTGTTTTTATTTTTATTTTTCACCTCAATTAAACAACATAATTATAATTATTTATTAATTAATTTATAAGGCTTATAGCTAGCTATTCTATGCTCTTCTAATTATTACTTTTTAAAGGTTTGTTGTAGACCAATAAATTTTAAGATTACTTAAATCAGAAAAATTAGGAAATTAGTCAGGATATGTTGACTTACAAATGCAAAACATACCTTCGCATGGATAAAAATGGTGTTTACAACTTCCAAAGCTGATGTTTTTTAATGCTTTCTTTCGACATTTTGTAGGCCCGTTGGAGGTAGTAAATGCAGAGGAATTAAGAATTGGGAGGGAAATTTTAGATCTGTAATTAAATATATATTAAGTAATTCTATAAATTAGCAAAAGATTATTTAGCACCGCCGCAATTCTCATTTCTATCTTCGATGCATGCACACAACTACTGCATTATTGGTAATCGCTCGAGTCTCACGTAGCCAAATTCACCCCACCGCAAAAAGAAATCATATTTTTTAAAACGAATTTTCACCTTAATATAAGTACTTACAAGATTTACACAAATATTAAAATCCTTAATAAAAGAATTTATTTTCTTTAGCCTTATAACCAAGAATATTATCGATTACAACCAAGTAAAATATTTGTTTCTACACAAGAATAATTTCTTATTTCAAATACAGATATATTTGAAAGAAGTAAAACTTTTTAAAGAAATATATTTACTTAACTGAAGAAATCCTTTTTTATGTGTGCAGTACTAGATATTATTTCTAAACAAATAAATTATCATTGTGCATATTTAGAAGGTTTTGACGCACCTTTATTTTGTCAACAACCCCCAAATTATCCTTTTATCGACATTTTTGTCCCAAATAGTGATAGAAATACTGAAATTAGTTTATCATATATAGGAAACATTAACTTGAAATGCTTTAGCAAAGCAACTGTTTTTTTTATACATATGGTGTAGCTATACTTTATCGCGCCCTGTAATTATAGACGAAAGGTTATCATATAAATAATTAAACCTTTTGCTGTAAAAAATTTTGATATGAAAACAAAAGATGAGAAGAAATGTATGTATGTAAAGTATTTTCTTCTTCAATTGTTAATATAATCATAACGCAGAAGGTAATATAATAATAATCTAATCAATCAATGTTGAGTATGACAAGAATGTATTCGGAAGCCGCTAACCCGTCATACACAGTACTGATTGATCAAATTTTACTATACAGTTTTTTATAGTTTTATAATGATAACTATAACAACAATATTTTGTTTACAAATTTCTCTTTTCACATAATTTTAACAACCATTTTAAATACTTAAATTTACTATTTATGTACTTTAGAATAACCTTTTGGAAAAAAGATATCAAGTAATTTTTCTTTAAAGTTTAGTTATTATTTTCTATGCTCATTCTTTCTTTATATACGTTCAGTCTCTTATAGGCTGACGATGTGCTAAAGCATAAAACTAGTTGGTTAACTTATATATTTTAATAAAGAGATTGTGAGAAGTCCTGTATATATTTGTACAGAATTATTTATAATCACGTATTGAATTACGTAGAAGATAAGATTTATTAAAAGGGAAATTAGCAGTATTCAAACTCTGTATAGAAGAATATAATAAAACCGATTTCGAAATTTGTTTTTACTTATAATTTCTAACGTCATATTCTAAGTAACAGTTAAATTGGTTCAGGAAAAATCGGTCAACCGTTTTTTAATGTCGATATAAACTAGAGAATTCTTTTTTCATGAATGTTTTCGATTCCTTTCCCGTATTTTTCTTCATTATTTGCGCTATAGTCAAGTTTCATTAAATAAAGCAGTAATAAGAAAAGTAAAATGTGCCAACAAACATGCTCCTAGCACATTTGTGTGAATGATGGTACCATCGAGCATTATATATAATAGCCAACGTCCGGTGGAAACACGACCTGAAAGAGACTGAGTTGTTAGTTGAAAAGAGAATTGCGGAAAATAAAAATGTTCTCCACTATATTGATGATCCACTTTTGTTGGATGAAAGAGGGACAAGAGAGAGACGTTCCTTCCTAACGCGACCCCATCTATTTCCGTGTACAGAAAATTGTGCCGAGTTGGTAATTTTTCTTTATAAAATAGTACTTTTATATATCACCAATACACTTAAAGTAGGAAGAATTCGACCGTAATTTCTACTTTCTTCGGCGACGAGCTCCTGAAAAGCAGATTTTCCAAGAAAAATGATTTCATTCGCCCATCTTTAATTCATATTTTAAGTTAGAGCGACGCTTTGTTGTCACCAGCAAGTGCGGCAATTGAAAATACGATTCTTCTTTAGATTTATTCTGTGAAATGGGTTACCGTTTCTTGAGCTTGCTATAGAAATATGTTAAAAAAAAATAAAAATATATGTTATTTCTGTTTGGAATATAGAAAACCTTTCATGTTGGAAATAACTTTACTTATCTTGCAGATTTTACAACTTTCTGTCGCTAGTATCTGAGCCAAAAAGCTAGTCAAAAATCAAAATTACAAATATTTACTTATAGCGATAGCGTTTATATTAATATTATGTCACATGGAAGAGGCTTCAGCCCAAACAATTGTTCTAGTCAGAGAACTTGTAGTCGGAACTTCATAGCTGTTTCTTACGCTCGTCTTTGTTCTCAGATACTCGCGAATAAAGGACATTCACTTTGAGTTATTTTTATAGTTAGTGTTTTTGGGTGTCTCAGGCTTTTTTTTTTGTTTTGAGACAAGAGTATCTACATCAAACTAAACTTATTTCGAATAAATTTTTAACCTTGTGATTTTGATATTGCGCAAACTTGACTAAAAAATTGTTTTATTTTGTTACTTTGTAATAGTTAATGTGTTTAACCCATTGTAGTCGTTTGTAAGGAATACTATCTATAAGTTTTGTACTTTTATACTTCTTAAAAAGTTTACCCCAACTTGTTTGTAGAAAAATAAGCCGCAAAGAAGCCGCTGTGACTTTTTAGTTATTTTTTTTAGGGTTTTCCCATAGTTTGTGGACATTTAGCGTATTTTCCCCTCGAAAGTATGTGTACGACCCTATAGATTCCGCACAAAGACCCTATTTGTTTAAAAACACAAGAATTTAACAGAAAAGAAGTTCAGTTGTATCCTTCTGATAAGTTTCACTTATTACTCTATATTTTAAACAGTATAACATGCCTACAAACAAACAAAAATTCTGGGACTCAATGTAATAACAGGGCATTGCTAACCTCAGTTCTGTATTTAAGTAACACACGATCTAAAAAGACAAAGGTGACGATTTCAAGAAGAAGGAAGTTTTGGAGCATTTGTAGCTTGATACCAGTTTGATAGAGAGGAATAATAACGAAGAACGAAAACAATTCATTCAAAACAAATTTGTTTATAAGATTATTTAGCTTTTTTTTAATTTGTGCTTCCTTTTTTTCTGTAACTTGCTGTCTGTAGTTATATAACTCTGAACTATATTAGTTCTTTTTATAAACAATTAATTTTTTACTAATAAACATGATTCGAACGATAAATCGACCCATATCGATATGAGATCTTGAAAACCGGCTGGACAGCGAATATGCAAAGATTGCAAGCTTTTTAGAGTAAGAGATTGAAAAAATAATGTATTTCTGCTAATAACTATAATAATTAAGAGTACTTTTTCCCAAGGAAAAATTATAAAAATATTGACATATGTTCGATTTGTCGCTCGAATCTATACACTCCTCTCTGGCTTAATTGGTAGGGCACTCGTCCGGGAAACGAGAGTGAGTTGGTTCGAATCCTACGTGAGGAGAAAAAAATTCTTGGTTAAAATTACTCTTAATCATTACAGTTATTAGAAGAAATACACGAATTTGTTAATTTCTTACTGTAAAAAGCTTGCAATCTTTGCACTAAGATATATTAACAGACATTAAATATTTTATACTCAAATCACAAAATATATCTACAACTAATAAACTCAGTTATTTGGCATACCATCAATCAGTGCAAATAATAATTTTAATAGGCATAAATAAAAACTAACTGAAGTTAGTTAGGGCAACTACTAAAATTTTGTATCGTCGGTGTTCGAGTATGATCGAGTGGAACCGACAGCACTTCTAGCGCATATTGGTTTAATGGTTATGTTGCGCTTGTTCCTGATTCGTATAAGTACACACTTGACTCTTTGTTTTAAAATCTGATGCCGCCATTTATTTATCTAATTCGTCGAAGTGACAAAGTGAGACGATTAACGTGCAGTGACAGTGTACGGATTGTTTTGCAGTTATATTTTACGCTAAGTTGTAAGTTATAGTAAGTTATATTTTTATTAACATGGTAGCCTTATTTTTGGAGTATTTAATGCTTTTCTATCATTTTCAGAATATAGTAACATGTTTTGCATACATAAACGTATGTACCTAGAAACAATAAAATATGTTATTGCTTAAAGTAGCAGTTTTTTTATTAATTTTACAAACCTCAATAATGTTAGTACCTAAATATTATAAAAAAATTATCACACAATCCCCGCTGATGAAATATTAGTCGTTTTGAGATGATTAAAACAACTATTATTCAACTTATTCTAAATAGCCTACAGTGTATTCTGTATAATAGTTACCCGATTTTATTCTTGTATTTGATCTGAAGAGAACCACAGTTCACAAAAATGATTGAAGCCTGTTAAAATCGGTTACAATAACTATACAAAGACTTGCCTTGAAATTAATAATTTATTTGTAATACCTGTTATTCTACCATACATATCATAGTTTAGTTGTGGTAAATAAATTCAATTAAGTAACAGTAGTACGCCCCCTCGTCCGAGCTGTCGTGTCGTGGCTAAGGGCTTGCACAGGGTTCTACAACGATGCCAGTTGTTGCTTTCGGCTACCGAAAGCCCAACTGTTAAACCAGGTCCGGAAAGGGATGGGGGTCTTGACTTAACTATACGAACCGAGAGGATACAACCTCAACAAAAACCTAAATCCTAAGGTGGCGGACTAGGCTGGTGGGATGCGTGGCTGGATAGAAGATCAGTCTACTAGTCCAACCTTGGGGCACCTGGCGCAATCCATTGTATTTAGCCTTACCTCTACATGCGGGTCTCTGTGAAAGTGAACCTTTTCTTCCGTAGCTACTCGTGGGATTAACCATGGAGGAAGGAAGCGGAACGACTTCGCTAAGAAACAGGAACTGGAGCAGGACCTTCATAAGAAGCGTTCAACTCCCAAAGTGAGAATACCTCACAAGGACAGAACAAATAGAGGAGCAAAACGGCTGGAGCAGATTGGGGAACAGCATGAAACAGTCATCCATCTCCTCTCAAATTGCGTAGCACTGTGCAACTCGAGGGCGTTGCACCTGGAAGCATATGAAATCGAAGAGGGAGATTTACTTAACCTGGGGCCTTCTGATACCATACACTTTTTGAAAGGAATAGGATTGTAAAACAGCAAGAATAGGGGACACAATAGACCTTTTAGGTCGCAGTGTAACATCACCCTCGCTATATACATACATACATACATACACATAACAGTAGTAAGACAAAGTATTCACTGTAAGTAATATAGGTATTTACACTAATTAATACACAGTAACTAATACCAGAAAAACCAAAGTTAATTAGTGCTATGATTGCTAGAAACATGACTAATTGATGTAAACAGTTTGGTCATTTGTCACATATACAAATGAGTTGTTTAGTTGCCAATACTAAATTTTTACTTACGGTTCGTAACAATTTTTCCCGGTCTAGCCCTTGATAGGTATAACATGTGATTGCTCCCATAAAGTTACAAAATATATGACACTATATCATATGTTTATTATATATATAATGTACTTTTCTCTCTGTGTAAATCAATGCAATGAAATTTTTTATGTTAAATTATTTTTTCTTTTTGCTATTTTATAATACAATTTAGCCATCTGCTATTGGTTTAGTCAGTATAAGAGCACGGAAAGAAATACTCCAATCGTATCTAAAAAAAAATCTGCTCGCTTATACATTCGAAGTAAACTTTGTGAACTATTAACTTCACAATTTCAACAGCTCATTTCATTCAACAATTAACTTAAAAGAAAAATCGTACCGTAGGAATCTATATAAAGTCACATTAAATTTTACGATAAAAGTCGCTCAAGAATGAGGAGTAGCAAGAATGCAGCAGGAAGATTCGGATCGATCAGTTTGGCATAAATATTAACGCTAGTTCAGCGTTTTATGTGTTTGAAAACATCTCTCCGTGGGGAGTTGAACATTCATCGCTTCATTATGTTTCTTGGAGCGGATCGATAGCTCCTGTACCCCAAATCGTCGGTCCGCTATATAATCTCCCTTCGACGTACCGCCTAACTTTTTCGAAGCAGTCATCAGAATCCTCTAACGATGTAAAGTTGCGTCATCATATTCTGTCGACGGAGAAACTTGCATCTATATACAATCCAAGTGACATATTCATACTATGAGACCTCTTAAATTAAATTCTTTTACGCAATATAAAAGAAAATGGAATTTATATAAAAAATACAAAATAGTACACAAAGTTACTCTAAGAGTTTTAATAATAAATAAATAATTATTACAGTAGATGCCAATAAATGAGGAAACCGTTCTACCACATGTATAGCGCAACGCTCTAAATTGAAAGATACCTACTAACAAGGTTCAGTCACACGCCGTACGACTGTCAACTATGCGAACAGAATAAAAGCGATATTAAAAGGCTCGAAACAATAATTGTCACTTCATAAATTGGCTCAATTCCATTTAAACATGTTCCAGTCTGAAGTGCACACTGTAAAAACTACCCTTTTTGTTCTGTTCGCCGCCAATAACACCCGCCGGCACTTTACGAAGATTTTAATTTCGACGTGAATTTACAATGTTTTCTCTCATAGATAGTTTCGAGAGTTTGCTATCTCCGCCTCAGGTAACTTATGGATGTTCCACGAAAGTCAGGAAAATTACCAGTTAAGTATAAATAGATGAAGCAATAGAGGAAAACTTTAGCGGGAACTTTAGTTAAATTGGCAAAAGATAACTATCGTCTAGTTCCGTGTTATTTGAAAGTTTCTTATTATTAATTACTTTGGTATTTGATGGAAGAACTAATAAGAAAAACAAACTTGGATTGGAAATTTTATCACTATTGAGACTACATATAGTAGAGGGCCAGTAAATTAAAAACTTTAGTTCATTCAATTTAAAATCAATTTTGCTTTATTTTTAGTTTTATTTATCGCACTTTCACTACTGGCCTTGACGTACTGCCTAAACATTTACTGATCGCTTATTTAATAATACGAACAGTTTTGCCCTAATTTCTCGATCCTATTTTAAATACATCTATATTTGGATTATTTTAAAATTTTGTTTTCGATTTGGAGGGATCGAGCAGTTTTTAGTTGCATACAGGAATTCAAATAAATTGCTCGCAATTGGGGTATGGCTTACTTATATGTTAGCGCTACATGGCTTGGAGGTTTTTCACCATTTCCGGTCTTTTACTGTTTCTTCGCACGTATTTATATCTACTGCACTTGTATCCGCTCTTATTTTCTCAAACCAAGAGGCTTTGGACTTCATTTTCTTCTTCTCGCGTCTTCCTCTTCATATAACAATTTTTTTTTAACAATTCTTTATTCGGGCACTCGGGTGACAATCTCGTTCCGTGTGCTCCCACCTTTTACGCTATTTTACCTTCTTTCTATATATACTTTCCAAATTTCCAATTTTTCTTCGTCTTTTTTCGTAATTATCCATGCTTCACTGGTATATAGCCCAACTGGTGTTATGATCTTTTTGTAAGCTCTAATTTTGGCTACTCGCGAAAGGTTTTTCTCAATATCCTCAATATCCTTGGAAATGCCACTATTGCTTTATTTCTCTTTAATATTGTCTTCTCTATTTCCCACTTTTCTTCATTTTTTTTTTTTTAATTAGTGCGGAAATCCTACTTCTCATGCACTCTTCTTGTTTTGTAATTTTTAATTGTATACTCTCTTCCACTCCTTTTTCTTCAATGCCACTGACTGTTTCCACAGATCCTTGTGGTGCACTTCCGTTCTTCTGTTTCACTTAATTTTAATTCATTGAAATGTCTTGCTCATATGTCTAATTACATTTTTGTGTCTCCTACTAGAAGACCCTCCTTGTTCGTATAGTAAATTGTTCTGGAGTTCGTGCTTTATCTGGAGTGTTTTTTCTTCCTAATAGTTTTCTTTTTTTTATTGACGTAGTGGTCTTTTCTTTCAATTGGTCCTCTAGCTGAGCTCTTTCAATTTACTCTACAAATTTGGTTTGCAAATCCTCTCTTCTGTTGGCAATTGTTCTTTACCTCCACTGTTCCATTTCGGCCCTTTTTTATCTTTCCTTTTTTTTCTTTTAGAGCTCTCCTACCTTCTTCATCGAACCATTCTTCCTTCCTTGTGTTTCATTTTCCTATGCTGGCTTTCATTGCATCTTTGACTCCATTTCCGATTGTTGTCCAATCATTCTTTATAAATCATTTTATTTCGTAGCTGTTTATTAGCTACAATTCCACTTCGTTTCGGAATTTTTTAGCATTTTTTTTATTGCAACCTTTGCTCGAACTCAGCGGGTATAGAATGCTGATGACTGAAGTAGGGTACTGTTCTCATATTGGAACGTGCCGTTATATGGAAAAATTCATTTTAGCATTTCTTTTAATTTAGAAATTAATTTTGGCATAAATTTTCAGTTCGTTTAATAATTTTTCCTATTTACGTTCGTTACGGCCGCGCGGTTGTTCTTAGTTGCTATCTTTAGTATGCGGCGTCCCACGTGTCCGCATGTTGAATCTATGCAAGCTTGAATCTCCACGCGCCACACGTTGAATCTACGTACGGCTATATAAACCGTGCATTTATCGCGTTCGAAGCAAATCCCAGCACGCCCTTCGGGAGTGGCGCGACATTGTTCACCGTTTATCGCACGATTATAGATCGTAGCCGCCCTTCGGGAGCAATCTTCCGCCCTGCTCGCACGGTTATACATCGTAGCCGCCCCTCGGGCATGGCGCGATGTAGCCGCCTCCGCGATTGCAGATCGTAGCCGCCCCGTGGGAGTGGCACGACATAACTACGAGATTTCTGTTAAAAGATTCGTGGATCCGCGTCTCGAATCCACCGAATTGTTTTGCTACGGAAATTTTGATACCCTCTGTATAATTTGTTCGCCAAAGTAGTAATTTCAACCGCCTCTTTTATTAATACTTTATAAACTGATCCGATAAGAGATACGTTGTTTAGTAAAATTCATATCAAACGTTAAATTTCTATCGCAAACCCCTGTATATACCCTTTCATATGTTATTATTTCCGACCGTCAACAAAATTGTAAATTTTACCGTGAATTTATTGCAGAACTAAATCATTGTGTACTGTTATTGTATTTCTGCCAAACAAATTTACTTACCTGTATATATTTGTGTATGCGTATCCTTTTTTTTGTCTTGGTGCTGTCACATCAAAGATTAGGACATTCACTCACAGTCACGGCTACTTCTAAAGGGTTAATTTAATTAATTTAAATTATTGTACGATGTTAATTAGGTATGCAATATAAACAAACATCTTCGCGGGTATTCACGATCGGACAAACTCACAGCCGAGCTGCTACTACCTCCGCCACGGCAGATTTCAGTACTACGCTTTACCTATTACGAGGATCACTCACAATGTTCTTAAGCGAAACGAAAGGTAATAAGATAAGCGTATTTTCGAAGAGTGAGTTGGTTCGAAAGTTACTATACGAATCATATCAAAGCACACACTCAAAGCGCACAAAGCAAAAATTATTAAAAACAAGGAAACGTCGTTACAATATGAATGAAGTTTTTGCCTTAATGGGCCAAATGGGCGTCGGCGAGTGTGAAGAAAAACCGAAGGAAGATTTTATTGATGAGCGACTTCCATTTGGAGGTGGGTCGGTTATGGTTTGGACATGAATCACTCCACATGCAAGCACAGAGTTGATCTTTATAAAAAAAGACTTCTTGACAGGCCATAGGTACGTAACAATAGTTCTAGAAAACCATGTTATTCCCTTTATGATCACTAAGGGCGAGCATGGCATTTTTATGAGAAATAAAGCTATACCTAACGTAGCCAGGATTGTCAAAGAATGCCTCGATGGGGTTGAATTTACCCGATTCAATAATTGGCCGGCGATCAGTTCGGACATGGATCCTATGGGATGAGTTGTAACGACGCATCCGAATGCATATATCAGCTCCAAGAGGTGGCCAACTCCCCAATAGCAACTATCTGAGCTCAGTTGCTATTTCAAGAATGAGACAATATTGAACAGAATGTGATACTTAACTTAATTGAAAGTATGCCTCGTCGACTTCTAACAATCCTTAACCAAAGGGGAGTGCATACACATCCTTAATCATACATATCTGTTTTTAATTGTTTCCATTCCATTTTAGCCCTAAGAACAAAAATTCGAAATTTGCTTAAAATAAATATTCGAAATTGACTCTGTGTGAAGTCGTTATCTACGCATAGTGGTGGCCACTATCGGTATTTTCAACTATCGATAGTCGGACCAACTATCGATAGTTATCGATAGTCGACTATCGATTGTTTCAACAGTCAACTATCAATACTTATAACTGTCGATAGTCGTCATCGATAATGCCCACCACTCTATTCAACTAATATGTCCTTTGTTTTGTTTCTTGTTGTTTATTACTTGTGTTTTTTTTTTAGTCCAGACTAATAAGAACACTAGTATTTCATGGTTTCATCAATACCTGCTACTATATATACAATATTACAAAAGAAAGAATTAGTTCCACTCAATGAATAGTTAATGATTGATAATACAAACGTTTTTAACTAACAAGGCAATACATAAATAAACCTTTAAGCTACTCAGAAAGGGAAAATAAATAGCACTATACTTGTTGTGTTTACATTGAATTTGAGCATCTCTCTGCGTTATAAACTATATATATAAATATAATACTGGTGGGCATTATCGATATTTTCAACTATCAATAGTTATCGATAGTCAAAACTATCGATAGTTATCGATAGTCACCTCGATAGTGCCCACCACTATCTACGCGGTGTAATAGAACAAACGAGGTCTATTACTTCCCAAATCTTGATATTGATAATTTGCCACCGGTTTCGCAATTTTTTTTTGTATCAATCAGGCCCGTTAGAAGATATCAAATTAAGCAATGAATACAGGTTTAAAATGCAAATTTGTTACTTCAAAATAAATTATAAAATATGCTTGGCGAATCAATACTATTTTTTTAAATTTAGTGTGCAAAATACAGTACAATTACTTACAATTTACATGTGACCTCAGTTTTTTGCTGGCCAGTTTATAAAATCTACATTCGTTATAAGTCTAACATGTCCTAAGCAAAATATTTATTATTTCAACAATAGTCTATTCAAATGCACCATATTTTGAATATGCACATATTCAAATTGGAGCTCATATAAAACGGATTAATAAATAATAACGCCAGTATGTTCTAAAACGCGGGTACTTTAGTTCGGATTACGTCGAAAAGATTTCTATAATACTCCTTCAACACATGTTACGGACTACGTATCGTTTAATAATAACCGCAGTGGTCTCAAATCGCTCTGAAGTATCGAGATTCCCCCGAAGGCGTACTTACGAGTGCGTATTTAAAACCATTGTCCCCGACTAAAGTCGAACAAATATGTACTCGACGACTACCTCTAAATCCTCTCTGGCTGGGGTCGCAATGCCGCACTCCACGGTAGGTATTCGACCGAGAACAAAGAAATCTCTGCTCAAAAGTGCATAAAATGTTTCTACGTTTCAATATTGTCCGGGTATTCAATTCTTTACGACTTGAAATTAAAATAAAAGAAAGGAAGCTGCCGTCGATTTCCACAGAGGTTAGACCTCAATGGACATCTAATATGATGCCCGTCGAGTATTGTGATTTAACCAATTACTGCAGAATGAAAATATTACAATCGTTTTAATTTGCTCTTAAATCTTAAACTTGTCGAAATAATATTTTTCACCATTTTAAGTGAGTAAAATTAATTTAAGTTGTTTCAACGATCAAAAGGTAACGTTTAACGGAAAACAATAGAAAATTTACATATTGCTTACAAACGAAGGCGATATGAATGTAGTCATTATATAATATTGACTTATTCCTCAATTTAGTTGGCAAATTCACTATATTCTCGGTAGATACGAAGACTATTTTGGAAGTATTAAGGTGCATAAACCATCACAACATGCATAATGCCATCTTGTTGGACTCAAAGAGTACTTTGACACTGAGAGGTGGAGACCGGTTTTCAAAATATCATTCCTTGATATAGAAGGGGGGAGTTATTCGGAGAGGTCGGCAGGTTGGGGATGGATCTAGCAGAGCGACCGTATGGGTAGGGTAGGTCAGAATGTTTAATGAGTTTGTATGTCAGTCCATATCCATTAAGTATTTTTTTGGTGCATATCTTACTGACAACTTATATGTTCCTTGGGAAGTAAGTCCATACCTGATGCTCTTTCTTACATGTCACTGTATATAAATGGATCAAGTATGAGGAAAATTGTTCACTGGTTGAAACTACTTCTACAATTCTTCTGCACAATAACAATTCGTAGCAGTCTGGGCAGTCCACGTAAAGAGCCATGGAGCCATGGTCTTACCATTACAAATCACAAATTCATCATTAAAAAACTTTTATTTTCTGTAAAAATACTGATAAATACAGGTGCACCCATTTAAGTATAGAACGCGAGCAAGAGAGTGTGGTCCCACTGCAAGCAAAAAATACATTGGAGTGGGACTAGCTGTATACTGGCTCACTACCCGTTGGTTGATCGAGTCACGCGGCAGTTTAGGTAGTTAGTGATGATTCCAAGCACGGCATAAATACGCGTATATAGAAGTACGTCATTGCGGAGGAAAGGTTGCAATTTTCAATATAATTTGATCAGACAAAAATCAATTTCGACCGTGCAGCTTTTGTTAACGGAAAAGGCAGGTTTCGGAACATGTTTTAAAAGCGTTAAGATTGTTTTAAGATTCTATTTTCTAGAAAAAAAAAAAAAAAAAAACGCAAAAATACTTTATAAACACACGAAATTCGCTAAAATTATAGAAATAAACCTCAGGGCTATTAGATGACGACAAGGCAGATGAAGTGAACGTCAATCAAAATGGGCTTTCTAAAGCAAAGTTACATTTGAGTATCATTAATTAGTAATTGTGAATAAGTTACCATAGATGTATTTGGTTGTTTTTAATGTGCTCCACAATGATGTCATTCGATTGGCCTGAACGAATTTCAGATTCAAATCGAGCATACCGTGTTATTTATACCGTGATTCTAAGTATATGCATTCCAAGATGCGTCGTCAGTATACGTAGTTGGCGTAGTTACTGGCGCCATTTAAACTTGTTTATGTGGTTTCACTTGTACGCCAGTTAATCGTGAAATAACAAGACAATTGTCTTATTTAAATTTTTAATTTTTAAATCAAGAATTTAAATACCCTTTTATCTTCTGGTGTTGTGCTCTCAGTTGAACTCATTCAAAATTTCATAAAATTAATAAAATGAAGAAGGGATCGAGGTGGCCCAACCCCATCACTAAACAATGTCACGAGCCGCCACTGAGTCTGTCCAGTCTCTGCGAATGTTTTATTTTGTGTTTGTACAATCAAGATTGCGCTACAGAATTATGCTTTTCGGTATATTGCCCTTTCTGCATCATATATATTTACTATAAAACAAAATATTTATTTATTAATTGTGGGTACAAGTTTCACGCAGTCGAGTCAATCATTATTCCATCAACCTTGTCCTGCCTGTATATGATGTTTATACTCAGCCACTTTAACTAGTGGTTCTTTGCAGGCAAAATCTTAATAAATATGGAAAAACAAGAACTTCAACGCAAAATGCATATAGCAGTATGATTTCTAGATCTCTTAACAATATTTTAATATAATCCCAAATATTAGTCCACATAGTATTATATTTAGAATAAGCCACCTGAAATAAAAATGACACCAACCATGTATGGAATTTTGAGGTTATTAACACATTTCTTATTAGGTATAATTAAAATATATGCATATAAAGATAACGGTAATAAGAAAATGTGTATGCTTCTTTTAACTATTGACAAATATATGTAGATAATTATTATAATTATTATTATATGTTTCTTTTTAATAATCAAGTTATAAGTATGCAATTTCCTTATCCCAAGAACTACGTGTAGATACAACGAAAAATGAGTTAATATTTGGATAACCCAGACATATTGTGTACGCAAAGTATTGAAACATTTTTTTAAAAGCCCACAGCCCCAATACTGTTCTCGCATGTAGGTGCGGTAACAGTTTTAACGTGAACAAAGGACGAAATGTAATACCGCTCGACTATTAAATATAGCCGTAAGCATTTATTCAAATACGCCCGCTGTTTGCATGACAATGAGCCTTTATGCTAGAGGTTGATAAGGGTGAAAGCCTTCCGTGCTTAATCGTTCAATGAGTCGCGTTAACTACAGAATCCGCCGCGAGAGCACTCCACTGAAGTGTCTGACTCAGAGTGAATAACTCCAGAGATTCGCCTGCGGTAGTCGGCGAACTTTTATTATTATTTTTTCGCTCTATTCAACGTTAAATATTAAACACATCAATTTGCCAGGTCCACGGGCGACCGAGTAATTAATTTGGAACGCACAGTCCGGGCCCCGAAACGCTTTTGGCTAATGCTTACTCCATAGTAGCCTTTAAAACAAATTCGTTTTAATTGCTGTTGCATTTTTAATTATGTCGCAATTTCCACTGACCAGCGTGATACAGTTGTTAGTGTATGGTTTATGTATGAAAGGTGCGAACTGGTTTAGCAGAAATATAAAATCCAGAGTGAGCTCATTTCGCCAGACTTCTTTTCGCAATTCAAATGTTACAGTCAGAAATTACGCTTAGCTACCGCTTTTGTCCCTAACTGATAATAAACTACAAAAACTTTGTACTTCAGAAAACTAGTGTTATGTCAAGATTCAGAACAAAATTAATAATGTATCTACAACGGGTAATTCAAGTAACTTGTCAATTTAAACTCAATTTGCAATGGTATGTTTGTTTTATAACTATGTAGTTAAGCACAGTTAGCTACGATCTACTTACAGGAGAACATCGAGAATCCGAAAATTCAGATTTCGATGAAACTATAAAGACTGATAGATTACCATGGTTAAGGACCACATCATAACAACCTCTTTCAAAATCTGCACAGGAGATTTACGTCAGGTGAGGTAATAATTGTAATATGCGAAAAAAGCAGTTTCTCTTCCAATTGTTCACCGTTTTGCAAGTCCACTGAAGAGTATGCTAATATAGGGCATCCTGAGTGTACCGTGAAAAAGACAGGAAATACAAAACGTAAATGAAACATTTAAGATAAATCTTTCGATATCTGTATTATGAAACGTTTTAGCACCAATGTTTATTAAGATATTTTTCTTGTTTTGGTCTCTTAAACTGATAATCAGAAGCCTTGTACTGTTACATCTTGCATTCTGTATAAAAATTACATATGGATATTTTTACATAATATTCCAATATCAATCAAAAAAATACTGCTAGCCCCAATATTTGCAATGAAAGCATCTGGTAGTTGGATTTTCAAATGATTGAAATAAGCTCAGCAGACGCCGAAGAAGAACAAGAACTCGGAGCCCAAGTGTATCTGCAGTTTACTTTAAACCAAAAGCAAAAGCGAAATTAGGCGTCCATCTGAAGAAATAACTCGCTTTTTAACTATGCCAGCCAAAATTAACCCATACCTAATTATCGCGTTATTCCTCCTAAACACACCGCCTCTTTTACCAATTAATTGTCTTCTCATTACCGATTGTACCCACGTAAGTTCTAGTCCAAGAAAGTTATACACGCCGCTCGCGTAACACATCCCAAGTATCTAATAACAAATCGGTCGGATTTTTTAAATTTTCTAACGCCTCGAATACAAATAAACTATTAGTTATAATTTGGACGTCCTGTATAAATTCCTATTCGTGCCTAAAACAACATACCGCCTGATTTATTGCAACTAATTCAACTTGAGAAATTATTGCAGTGATCCTCTAAATTAAACTTCTGATTACACATTTCAACATTCCAAGTTGTTGGTCTAGATCAGGGGTCGCCAAACTACGGCCCGCGGGCCAAATCCGGCCCGCCGCGTATTTCAATCCGGCCCGCGCAAGTTGTAAGTACCAAACGGTTAATTCAGCTATTGCCGATAGTTTTTCTCACCCACAATAAGGGTTTACGAAAATTATTGTGCCGGGAGGTATCTACATCTATTATTCACCGACTGATAGCAAACTGATGTCTCGGTAAATAAGTCCGGTTAATTCATTTACTATGAACGCTTTCGGCGTACTTCGTCGAATTCGCCGATATTTCTAACCTTATTTAGAATTGAAATTTGAAATATTCGTGAATAGATTTGCAATAAAGCTGAAGAAGTGTGCCCAAAGAAGAGGGTTTGTTTTTCTGTTGATCTCTCAGGTCAAGCGACTGTCAGATAAATTGAGAATATCACAATACGCTTCTTAATGGAGAAGGCAAAAAATGTCTAGTGGTTTTTATTAGATCTTGATGAGTCAACAGTCATTGTTGATACTGCCCAAATATTTTTGTTTTGTGCAAAGCTTTCAATAAGTCATTGCATAATTCATCAAACACCTCTATCTATTTTCCATTATTGAACCAGTTGTGGCAGTGGTTATTTTAGCTTTTTCTATGTTTATTGTCATGGCGTCTTCTTCCATGTTTCCTTTCCATGTGTTCAAATTTTGTTTGTTTTTCACTATCTGTTATTATTACCACACCGTCTGCAAAGATTCCATTATGTAGCTATTTCAATCCTCTGCAAATTATTATATCACACAAATACTTTATTAACTTCTTGTTCGCATTTTGCCTCATTTTGCAAAATGCGAACCAGATGAAGATAAACTTTTTAATATAATATTTACTGTTTGGTTTATTATATTGCGTACTTTTCTAGGTACTTATATATAGAAAACAATATTATTTATAAATTTACTAGCAATAATATTTACTGTAATGTATTTATAATCCACAAGTAAAATTATTTGACCATTTCGAAAAGTTAATAAATGATAGGAATGATTTAAAATAAAACCACTGAAGCCTGTAGGGAATGTTGCAGAAAAATATAAGAATATACAGGATGTTTTTGAGGAAAAAAAAAGGTTTGTAACACTTAATAAAAAATATACACGTTAGAGTTTACAACCTGGCCCGCTGAACTTAATTTTCCTTACGATTTGGCCCTGTCCTAAAAAAGTTTGCCGACCCCTGGTCTAGATGAAAATACTATTGCTAAACAACGCACACTCACACTATACAAGAACGAATCAGAACAGATACAACAATTAAAGACAAACAACAGTCAATAAAATAAAAAACACTCAGGACAGGCAAAATCAAAATTAATCATACAATACCGTTGATCAAGACAAGTACAGAAATAATCAGTCCACCCAATCATATCAAGGACGTACATACAATAATCAGAGATCCGAAAAAAGGTCAAACAACAATTATAAATGTATTGTTATGGTATATACGTAGGATCAACCACCAACCATAGATATCATTATAATTTTATGTACACACTTGTTGGTAAGTCCAGTAAGATTGGGGTAATTCGCATAATAGTCATGGAAATTAAATATGTAAATTTATCGTCTGGCAACTGTACTCAATGTAATTCGTATGAAATAAGTGTGTTGAGTCCATGGAGACGGAGGTGAAAATCTTCTTTGAAAACTGTTTTACTTTTCATCAAGTTAAACTAATTAAATCATATTCTTAGGATATATCCAACATCGAAGGGGATTTTCTTTGTATATCAATGTATTTACCTTCGGCTTAAAAATATACGAAGGAAAACGTCAAGATTGTTCAACAAGAAGAAATTTGCTGTGTTAATATACGTCGGTACATTTTCTCATATGGAATCATACATGTCTCTGCTGCTTCGAATATAATTATATACTTTGGATGCTGAGAAGGAGATTTTTCCCTGGATTTTTCTGATATCGTATGTTTTCCTGATGTGAATCCTTTCTGCAACATCTCTGCTTTGTCACTGCGAGAAAACACCATTCTGAAGTATTTTTGGGTGTATGCAAGCTTAAATTTCGCAATTAATGTTTAATTTTCTGTTTAAATAATATAAGATTTCGAACTTTGAGTTAGTTTTCATATTGCTAATGACAGTTGAAATAATTTTAATGTGTATACTTGGAGAGTATTGGTGGTTTTTCTTCTTATGATGCCGGAACTTAAAATTATTTGAGAATTTAAAATCCAAAAATACTAGATAATAGTTTATATTGATTTGAATTCCAAATAGTGTACTCACTTTGGGTAAAGTTCTCGTGCTTTTTATATGTTTTTGATATAACTTGTTAATAAATATACATGTTATTAAATTACAGTTTTTTAATGAAAACTCATTTATACATTGAATGATTTAAAATTAAACTATAAATTCAATATTTAACAAAGTAAAGACTAATAATATACAAGTTAGTAATTTAGGGGATCCAAAATGTACGGCCACCTCGGCAACGCACCAACAACTGATAAAGTAAAATAAATATAACTATCCATTGGTTAGTAAGAGGGGAGATTACCAGTTCGCATGATCTGCAGTGAATTGTAGATAAATCGCCTTATCGGAAGGCCATCTAGCGAGTGGATTTATTTGTAATCATCAGATTTAATGATAAGGATTTTATTTTTTTTTTTTAAAAACATTAGCCAGACAAACCTATTATAGAAATCATATTTGAAGTAAATATAAAAATATATTTCCTTCAAATATGTATGTATTCATTACACAGCGTATAATGCAAAAGAATAACGTGATCTTACAAGTGTTGGTGTCAGCAAAGGTAAGTACACAATTTCAGACATGCTATCAGCACAACAGAAATCTCAGAGCTCCCTGAAGACAAAAGTAGAATCTCGCCGGTGATTCTACTTTTGTCGTCGGATTTTAGCAACCCTACAGACGGTGTATACAGCTCAAACACCAACTCGTATGTATTAATTATTTAAGATTTATTGTGTGGGCATATGGACTGCTGGCGATTTAAGTAAATTGAAAAGATGATGATTTATGCCTTGGTAATAGATTCATAGACACTTCCCAAGGAGGATATTAATTTTAACCCTTCTCTGCTTAAAAGAGTCTATTTCTATGATTATTGAACTAAAGCTTTAACGTGATAAACAGCCAACACAGAACTGCCATGGTTGCTGGGGTAGGCACATTCGATTTTTATAGAAATCTTAATGCAAAATTTGACTTCGTAATGGCGCAAGCGAGATAATAGGAAAATACAGTGGAGTATCGAATGTCATTTTCCTTCTACGGCAACGAGGAGAAATCGTTCAACCGATCCGTTCCTGTCATTCTATTAATTCACCCCTTCGTGTTACATCAAATAAGCTACGTGGAACCCTGGCGCCCACCGTCGCCAATGCCTTGACGACGAACTACTGATCCGTGAAAGAGAATTTAAATACGTCAAAACAAGCAAATATCAAGGAGACATTTGCGCCAACGAGATTTTAACCTCCGACGTGCCTTCTATTCGATTTAAATGCGAAGACAATTTTCGTTAATGTCGAAGATCCTCTCGAAATATCTAAGGCTGCATAAAATAAATATTATTTATTGAAGGAAAAACTTTGCTGGAATAGGGACTATTGATTTGAAAGAAGTCGTCACAATAATTAAAGATGATATAAATTTGAAGATTTGTTAAATTCGGAAACACTAATAGAGATTTAATTAAAAGTTAATAGAAGTTTCACAAGGCATTGTTTCATTCCATATGAATAATGTTTATGCCGACGAGTCGAAAATCCTTAACTCAGAATTTTGAGAGACCGAAAGAGACAAATGTTGTAATTACATATCGCTGTGGTTTACCGCGAGTGTATTTTGTGTTGCATATTTGATTTGCTTGAACCTGCTGAATCATTGTACCGAGAAATTTTCATAATAATAATTTTAGTTTATATAAATTTAGTTGAAGAGTTAATTGTATGATTTATTAATTTAAGTGTTAAGTGGTTTTTTTTTAAATTAATTCAATTCAATTGTTTGCTCTTGTATGTTAGCGCTTTTTCTTTTAGATTCTCTGCGTTGCGTTGTACGCAGCGGTAGAGATTTTTCAACCAGTTCCTTGGTAGACGCTGACGTGAGTACATGTATATTTAAATTCTTTGCTGCCATTTTGTTTATTCATATGATTTAGAGAATTGATTTCTGTGATTAGATTTATATCGTCCATCAAGGAATTCGCTAAATAATAATTATTATTATTTAGCAAACACTATAGATATAAGATCATTTATTATTTTTGTTCGGGAAGATATTTTAGTTAAAGAATTATTTTTCTTTCGTTTTTCATTTTGCCGTTTTGTTTTTAATTATCAATCACCTCGGGTTGGGTGAATAGAAGCATTGTGCTTGCATTTAGTTTTTTCTTTTTATTTACTATAATTGTCCACGTTTAATTTAGTTTGTGTTAATTGAAACCACGTGGTTTCTTTGAAAGATATTGGATTATTTTCCTGTTGAAATATTTTGCTTTTGATATAGGAAATAGCATTGTCCTATTTTAATTTAGAATCACGTGCAGTTTTAATTTTAAGTCAGAACCCTCTGTTCACGGTTTTCTTTTTCTGCAAATTTGTAATTAACCTTTTTTTTTCTTTTTTTTTTAATAATAAATTTTGATGTTAATGACGTTGTTGAGTTAAAATTTGTTCTTTTTTTTAATTAAACCTTTTCAATTTTTGGGGTAATTAAGAAATCAGATTCTATCACCACATTTACCTTGTCTTGTTAGATTCAATTTTAATTCGCGAGGGTAATCTGAGGTAAATTGCTTTTGCCCTTTTAATTTTCCTTCCTTGAGTTAGGTAGCTAATTTAAATGTAATTTAAGTTTAATATTTCCATTTTTAAAATTCATTTTGCCATTTCAATTCAGTCAGT
>RXPK01003621.1:0-75713 GCA_004143645.1 Protaetia brevitarsis | reverse complement strand
ATAATTCTAATTCAACTCTGGTTGTGAGGAATTTAAGACAATTTGCAGAAAATGCGCGAGAGCGCATGAATCATACGACTAAAAATTAGTCTTGTTTTGAAATTTATCCAACACATCTGTTAGATACACCGGTTGTTAGGTAACGATACTGCATACAATGGATAGGACTGCTAGCATTAAATGTTCTCAAAACACCTCCAATATTACTATCTGTGGTAGCACGTTAATCAGGCCATTAGATGCCGTTTTCGATATACGAGATTATTACGTAATTCCTTATTTTCACATTTATTGTATTAACACAAACACGAAAATTAAAGTTTATAACTTCATTTCTAAGTAACTGATTATTTTACCTAAATAACTTTATACATACATACTGTAGGCGCATCCACTATATGTTACGAGTTGTTATTTATTGATTTTATATCTGTTCGCCAAAGTTGCGTCTTTTTATCGGAAATGAAGTGCCGCCTAGTTAGAGAATAGCTGGGTATCATGAGTGTTCGTCCTATCTATGAAGAAGCGAACGACGAAGAATTAAAAATGACTACTTATTGGTCAAGAGCATAAAATATCGCGTATGTTGATATTGCTTGTTATATTTTTCTAATCAGTATTACCTATTTCGTATTTATTCAGTTATTACAAAGCCGTGAATCTAATTCTCATGGAAAGAATGCCGTGAGAATTGATTCGCGGTTTCTTCTGACATTTGCACCACAAATAATTTTCCACGTTTTTCTTTTCAAATAGCGATAAATGAGCGAACATGAATAACATTTCTTTTAATATGCATGCTAAGTTTATGTATTGCGTATGCTTATTCCTAATTTTTCGTTTAATGCGGAATACAGCGACGAGGAAGAGATATTGGAAAGTGTAAGGGTCGCGCATGACAACAGGTACATCCAGCAGGAGACCCGTTTCTAACAGCAAAGTACTCTCAGATTATGATGCGAATGCGAACAGGGTAGCCGTCCATAGCGAAAGGCGAATAGTGAAGGGCACCGCGGAACTTAGGAAATCGAAGCATAAACCTCTTTCTTCTAAGAATGGGTCGTTGTGATCACAAAATCCATGGTTCATTTCAGTATATCATATAGATTGACCAGTAAAGATGAAAACAGAAAACAGAGGCACACCTTGGTAAAATCATATCAGCTTCTGTAGAAAAGAAATCCATTTTTTTTTTCTATAGAGCTAAAGTACAAGTCCAACATCGTCAAGTTCTAACAGAGTATACTAAGAATATTAGAAGAGCCAAGCAAAAATCACGGATGAAGTTCTGTCAGAGATTGGTAGACACACCAGACAGAGCAAGAATCTACAAATAGATAGATAGATATATGGTTTATTTCAAAAACATGTACAAAGAAAACAAAACAAATTAGAAGCAAATCACAGAAAAGAACACTAAATAAATTAGTACATATACAAAGTAAGAATAATTAAAAAAAAATGAAATTAAGGTAAGTTATTGCTGTGAACTGATGGTACCAGCATATATGAAAAGTGAAACTAAAAAAAAAATTAAATCAACTAGCTCAGTGGATAAAAATTTAAAAGGGCGCAAAAGATTTAATAACCTCAAGGTTATTTTCAGGATTGAACTAATCATAAAAACAAAATGTGGGTGAAAGTAATCAAAATTAAAAGAACTGAACTCATGAATGACATTAACAATCATTAAATTTTTATTTTTATAAAAAAAAAAAAAAAAAACAATTATTACAAATTGCAGTAAAAAAATAAACCAAGGACTTAAGGTCCTGGACGAAATAAAAAACTGCAGGAATCTACAATTAACAAGGACAATGCAAATCCTTTATCAAACAAAAGACAGATTTGTTCTAGAAGAAAATCCAAATCGCTCAAAAAATCCACGTGGTCTTAAAAATTACAACACACTAAAATTAATTTAAACGTGGACAAACAAATAAAATAATATTAAATTGAAATATAAATACAAGCTCAAAGCTTCCTTTCACCTAATCCGAGGTGATTAATTACTCAAAACTAAAATTGAAAACTACGAAACGGAAAAATTAAACTCTTAAAACTAAAAAAAACAATTTCTTCTAAAACAAATTACAATAATTACTGATCTTATATCCAAAATGTGCACAATTAAACACAACAGCAATAATTAATTATAAGAGTTCCTTGAAAGCTGATAAAATTCAATTAAACCGAATTACATTTTAAATAAAAATAAATTTACCAAAAATGGAATCAAAGAAAATAAACAACATGTACTTACGGTAACTTTCAGAGAACTACCTTTTGAGAGGCCCTACATCGCATACATATATAAAATTATCTGCGTGCACTCGCAGCGCATAAAATGCAAAGAGAATTCTCTTGAATATCACAATGAACAAAATATATATACAATACTGACGAAGGCAATAACTACAAATGACTGAAATTACTTTAAACAGCTGAACAATAAAATACTTAAATTCATCAAACAAATCTATTAACAAAATCTTACTTAAAAATAAAATATTAACTTCTGAGAGAATTTGCCCGACGCATCGACAAAGATTGATCTCTAATAATAACATAACACCGAATTTATAACCCCCGGGGTGCCAGACCATAGCACAGTAAATACACTAATTTCATGAAGAAACTGACCAAGAAACATCTAGATATTTTAGATTATACCAATTTATAGTTAAAAAATTTTTACTTCTTTTTTTTAACAAAGAGAAGTTGTTTATGGTTTTTACATGTGGAGGTAAACTATTGACAATTGAACAATTTACAACCAACGTATTACGAATTTTGTTAAAATTATGTAGCGGACTGATGCTTTGCTGGAAGAAAGTCCTCTTGTCGGGTTGAATACTCGAGCGCTACAATGTTACATTATTTATAACGAACTTGTTATGATATCTAAATACGCAGCACAGATATTCATATACATATATAGATGTCATTAATTGTTAAAAATTGGTAATGCTTAAAGAGTTCTAGAACATTATCTATGGTGATCCAAACTACCCTTAAAGATCTTTTTTTACAGTATAAATACTATTTGCGAGTGTACGCATAAGCCCCAATGAATAATCTCAAAACGCATTAGGGAATGATTTGCGTGATGAAATATTTACAACGTTTCGTAATTTCAAAAGATCTTCAAAATATGCGTAATTCCGTGTGTAAATTCAATCGCGTAATTCGTGCTCTACTTTTAAATATATATTTTTAATGGAAACACGCAAAAACTGTCAGATTAAGGGGCAATTACGTCTATGTTAATTTCAAGCGGTCGAAATTTATGCAGCAGAATTTTTGTCAGGTGTGGCGCGGGTTTTTAACCCCTAATAACCTTATTGAGTTTCTCATAAAAAAATGACACCTTCAATTGTTCTGTATTTGATTGGTACCAACGATATGGTGCGAAAGTAAGAAACTTAAATTGTCTGTGTGTTTCTTATCCGTTCCTCCAAGAATTGGAATTGTGAGTTCATGGTTGTAGAGGATAAATAATTAAAACAATGCTCACACGATGCACCACAATTATTTCAAAATTAGTACTCATAAAACAGAAACTTCATATTTTTTAAAATTTGTTATAAATGGTTTTAATTATTTAGAAAGTAAGCATGACTTCAAAAATTATTCTTTAAAGTTTTGTACGTTAGAAATTTATGTGACATGTTTTAAGTTATTATTTAAAATTTTATATGTCATATAATTTTAAAGAAAAATCTAACGTACAAAACTTTAAATAATAATTTTTGAAATCACGTTTAGTTTTTAAATAATTAAAACTAATTATTACAAATTTTAAAGAATGTTAAGTTTCAGTTTTATGATCACTAATTTTGAAAAAGTTGTGGTGTACCACAACGAAACGCAAATTACACTACTTCCTCACAACTTGAGTATTGTTTTAATTATTTATCCGCTACAACCACGAACTTACAATTCCAATTGTAAGAAACTTGGGTTTCTCTTTATTTAATGCAAGCTTATTGGTTATTAATCAATTACCAACAGACGAAAGAATGTCGTGAGCTTTTGTTATGGTTACGTTTCATTATTCCTTAAGTAATAATGCTTATATCATCCGTATAAATAGACGCTAGGTTGGTTAAAGCAAACGGTGCCACATTTAGGGATTTGAGAAAGGCAACGTTGGAGCTTCTGGCTGGTGTTGGGACCGAAGCTTTCATTATCATTCACGGCAAATAGAACGACTTCATGCAGTCTATATCATCCGTTCTTAACTTTTCAGTAGTGGTGGCCCCCTTAAAATCAAAAAAATATTTTCGCGGTTCCCTTAAAATTCTGAAATATTTTCGCCAATAGTACTCTTCCCCATTAGGTAGTAGTGACAATTTATAGTGACGAAAAAACTTTAGTGATTAATTTATTATTATAAAACAACTTCAAATGTAAAAATAATGCATAAATAAATCAAATTTACCTATGCGTACCACGTTTTTATTTAGTTTAACCATGTTTAAAATATCGTGGTGTCATTAAATTCATCTACCACTTACATATGTATCACTTATAAAATCGTGCAACTTACTTTTTTTTTGATTTGTAAAGATGTTAAAACTTAAAAAAATCTAATATATTTTCCCGGCTTACCTAATTACTTCGGGGTCGCGGCCCCCTGTTAGGAATTTCTGGTCTATATCATTCATTGCATGAACGAAGCCCGTGTGCATGAAGTAGATATCTCACATTGGCTTCACAGAAATAAACGCGTAGCAACGGGTTTGTATATAAATAATCTGCCATCTATTGTATCAATAAGTCATTTGTCCAGAAATTAAAATGTAACCTATTATAAAAGCTATGCCGCGAACGAAGCTGCTTGCTCCTGCCTTTCACGAAATGTACCCGTTCACGTCGTGAAACTTTGAGCATTGGTTTCATTTATACTTCAGGCACAGACCCACTTAGGACGTAAAATGATTGACATCTCAGAAAACATTGGCGCCCGCAGTATCCAACGTTTTAAGTCCGACTGATTGGCGAATAAAATGAGAAGCAGCATTCAATGTCGCCAGTTGGTCTTACTTGAAACTGTATAACAATAAGGTGGATAGGGGCGAGATTGGTGTTATATTTTCGTGAAGGGGAATCTTAAGTTTTTTCGTCCAATAAGCTTGGCGACATTTGTTTTGAAAACATTAGACAAGGTGTTAGGGGATCACATCACACAAGTAATTGTTCCAAATAAGCTGTTGTTCACCCATATGCATATGAATTCAGTAAATCTACGAATTTTGCAGTAATCTTAACTGATTTAAATTGTCTACTTTTTGATTTTTCAAGCATATGTAGGGCTACAATCGATTTATGGAACCTTCTAAATTTAAGATGAGCATCGTATTCTTTATAATAAATTTGGATTTTTTTTTCAATTTGCCCAATGTTTATCGATTACACTCTTTACATGATATTTTATAAATTCCTGGTTTTGCTAACCTGCCTAATTGGTTCTAACCATTGTAGTACATAGTACTACAGTGGTTAGAACTACTAGTTATAAGAAGTATCTGGCTGAGATTAAATGTAGGAGTATCAATTAGATCCAGTGAAGACCAACATATGCTTAAAGAAAATCATAAAGTATATAATGTAAAATTAGTTGAAAATGTAAACAATCCTGCACAATTAAATTGTTATGAAAGTGTGAAACTTTATAAAATCAAGCACTTTTTAAAGAATTTAGATACAGGACCTTCAAATTCCAACTTTTATAATTTTATGTGAAATTGTTAGTGCCACTCGTAGTTCCAGTGGCGGCCGGAGACAATATTAAGAGGTGGGGCCAATCTCCGGCCAACTTTCTCCCCTCTCCCCCCGTTTTTTTGTATTAATTTTACAATGTTTTGAATCAGTTTAGTTCCTGACCCGACTATTCTCGTGTTGACTCACACTACATCTAGACATATTTTCCGCTCTAGGCTATTGCTGTTGGGGTATTATTGTATCTTATCTATTAATATCTAGGGCTTATTTTAATAGTTCTGGAGTATCTTGATCAGTAGGTGTGTTTGACAACTTGGAAAATTTCTGCTCACCTATTTATTTTCGTTTTTTGCTTTCTGACAAAGGTTATTTATTAACCTAATTTATTATATTCCACGTGTTTGGGTACAATTTTACGTATTTCATTCCACAACAGCTGTTAACACGAGTCGCATTCCGTATTGCATTCTCTGGTAAACAAGTTTTTATCCGCTTGTGTTTTTTCCGCGTAGTATTTTTAAATACTTGCACGGAATATAAAGGGATTTTATTTATACATCTGTGTTTTCAACACAATCTGTTTATTTAATATTTATATTTTTATCAAAGCTAAATTATTTATTTTTGTGTCTGTTTGTCGATAACTAAGTCCTTGGTATTTTTACAATTTTTGGCTGTGATATTTATTTATATTTCTGTGTTAGTGTTATTTATATTATTCAATTAATTTAAAAGTGGCCGTTGCATAGATTTTATTGTGATTTTTTGTGAGATGTTTTGACAGGATGTGGGACCTATACATGCCACTACCCGATCTTTTCTATTCTATACGACTGGGTACTGGGTACCTACTTGGACGCTTGTCTGACCTCGTTGTAGTATTTTTTCATCTACACTTCGTATTTTGGACGTTGTTTTATTCACTTGAGAGGTGAATATGTCATTAACGTGCAGAACCCCACCAAATATTAAAGGCGATATGAGTGCGGTCTTAGCACAAGTCATTAGCAAGGATTACACACCCATGCCTCGTCGGCCATTAACGCGTGAGAATTCTTTTTTAATCACAGGCCGTCAGAAAATTTTACTTATATCAAATACGAGAACATGGCTAATGATGATATCCTGCAATTGATAAAGAACTTGCAAGAAATACTTCACAGACGCAATCAGACTGTGGTTACAAAGTGGCAGGACGCAGCCACTAAAGGGGTCGTTGAAAAATTCCACCCCCAATTTTGGGGATTCTGATTCTTCCCCGGCCTCCACCGCATCACTGGTGGAGGCGGTCATGGTGGATATACAGCCCCGCCTATCAACAAGAAAAGGCGTGCTGATTCTCCGGCTGCTGAAGCCGACGATACAATAATTGCTGAGACTGCTTCTAATGGGACAGATTCAACAGCCACTGCCCAAACCTCTAGGGTTCTTATCCCTAACACCTTAAAGAGAATGAAAAATAATAAATTTAATAATAAAATCAATCTTGACGCCATTGAGGTCTTGGCGAGCCAACGGTCCCCTACTCGGACTAAGTCTCCATCTAGGGGCCGTAAGTCAGTTAAACCAGAGTCGCAGGCTTATTCTAAGCCCCAGTCAAGCAAACTAAGTGGTCACAAGGTCGATGTTGCTGCCCCTTTCGTTGATCAGATCTCCCCTATCGTTATGCGAGATAAGTCTCGATGGCCGTTGATACGACACCTTATTGATCGGGCGAGCTTCCGCTTCGGAAAAGCCCGGAACATCCCCGATGGTATCAGACTATATCCTGCTGGCGAGAGTGATTACCGGGGAATCACTACACTGAGAAAAATGAAAATGTTGGCACAACAAAAATTATTATTTTGAACTTTTTGCATTCACTCAACCAGTTTTCGTTTAAATCAGCACACTTAAATTTTATTGCAAAACAGTAACCTCATTGAAAGAAAACGCATATTTTAGTTGAATTATATATGTTAATTCAAACAATTATTTGCTTTAACCCTCAGTGGAATTACAAAATTAGTTAACTGAATGCATGTGCCGCCGATTTGACCAAACATTTATTTTAATTCAACATTAAGACTATTGGATGAACCACAATTGTAGATTGATTCAAAACATTAGTGCAACTAATTTTGCGTAATTGATTTAAACATTCCGGTGGTTTGAGCATATTTAAATACAAAAATTTGTTGAGTGAACCAATTATTGGTTGAATCAACACATCTTTTTTTCTCGGTGTACACTTTTTTCGATAAATGACATCCCGTATCATACATATCAGCTCCCTTCAGAGAAACTACTTAAAGTGGTCCTGAGGGGAGTCCCCAAGAACTTTCGGAGGAGGATGTCAGCCAGGATCTGAGAAAACAGGGATTTAACCCTGAGGGGGTCGTCCGGATGCGGCGCTTTAATTCGGGCCGCCCAATGCATACTCAAAGTGTCATAGCAGCATGTCATAGTCAACATTTTGCGAAACCAGAACAAAATCTATGAAATCACTAAAGTCATCGATATTGATGTGATAGCTGAACTGTTAAAGTCGAGGCCTATAATGGGTTTTCGTTGCCTCCGCTTCGGGCATGCGCAGAGCAGGTGTACTGCCCCGGAGCGATGCGTTAAGTCTGGCCAGGGCCATAGGGTGCCCCAAAGCCCGTGATGCACCACTCACCTGTGCGAATTGTGATGGATGAATTGCGAAAAATTTCCGAAAATTAAAACATCCGACAGGTCCGGGCCAGGATTCACCTCTGCCACGAATGTCAAACAGGGCTTGTCCTTTGTCCAGGTTGCTTCCAAGACTTCTAAACCACAGCCACAGTCATCTGTGCTAAGACGCCCAGCATCACGGGGGGTGTGCGTGGGCGGGAGAATGTCTCTAATCCGCCGCCCCGTCCCGGAAAGAAAACTGCCGGAGCTAAGGTTTCCGGAGCGGGGTCTAAAAAGCTGTCTGGGGGCGTTGACATCGTTTCGATGCTCGACGCCCTCCAGTCCCTTGCAGCGTCTCTAAACTCGGCGGTGAGTCAGTTAAAAGTTATTCTTTCGATGGCCCCCGCTCATGAGTAGCGTCCCTATATGTCGGGGTCTGAAAATTTTGTCTTGGAATGCGCATGGGTTGAAGGAGAAAAGGGGGTGAGATTTCTGAGGCACTCTTCAGATATGGGGTCGATGTCCTCCTCCTTGGGGAAATTTGGCTGAGGCCGTCGTCTTTTTCCGGTCGTGGTCGTGGGGGACTTCAACGCCAAGCATACTAGCTGGGATTGTAGGTCGGCATATAGGTTCGGCAAGCAGCACCTTGAGCTAATAGAGTCTGATAATTTGGTAATCCACCCGCCGGACGGCCCCACCTACTTTCGTGGTGCGACGCGGCCGGATATGCTCGGCTATGCCCTGAGGAAATCGTTGGCTTGCTCACTCCATGTGGAGAGTATTGCGGATCTTTCGTCGGATCACAACCCCATCCTGTTTGCTGTGGGGGCGGGGCCAATTATGGATGAGTCGTCCCTGGGGAGGACCGTTAACTGGGCTCGATTGTCGGGGTCGCCGACGCTGAGAGTTTATTCTCTCCATCCCCACGTACCACCCGGGAGGTGGACGCGGCCGCCAAAGCCTTATCTGACATTAGTACATCTTCCATTAAGGGTGCATCCACCAATCGTGCTCCGACGGGGGAGCGTTGGCTACCCCAAGAGATTAAGAATCTAATTCGTGAGAAGCGCGCTAGAACTACTATGTATCCCGCCCATAGGGCCCTGGCTAATTTATACATTAAGAAATAGCTTCGAGAGGAGAGAGACCACTGTGGCAGTTTCTTAGACTTCGAAAGGGCCTTCAACTCGGTGTGGCATGACGGTGTGCTGTGTAAAATGGCAAAGATTTGCATATGCCCCAGCATGGTCGAACTGATCAGATGATATCTAGCTGGGCGCACTTTCTCGGTGAGGGTTGGGTCAACACACTCATCAGTTCACCCGATCTGGGCTGGGGTACCACAGTGCTCCCTGTTGGGCCCCGTGTTGTTTATCATTTACACCAGCGATATACCCAAACACTCGGCAGTAAATTTCGCCATCTATGCCTACGAGACGGCATGTCTATCGCCGCCGGCAAAAATGAGAATATGCTCATCCGTCGAGTGCAGGCTGCACTTGACGCCATCACTGAGTGGGCTCAAGTTTGGAAACTTAAAATCAATGCCGATAAGACAGTAGCCGTCCGCTTCACGCGGCGGAGAACGGTCCCGGCGGACAGGATCGAGACTCGACGGTGTCGTTGTCCCGTGGGCGGACCGTGTGAGGTACCTGGGGCCGGTCCTCGATTGTGGGCTTGATATATGATCAAAATGTCAAAGAAGTTAAGGCTCGGTTTCAGGCTACAAAGATCAAATTAATGTCATTGCTAGCGAGGCGCAGCGAACTTGACTTGAAGTCTAAGATTCTTCTGTATGCCGTATGCCTGAGGCCGATTCTGACATACGGGGCGCTCGCCCTCTGCACCATGGCCAAGTCGCATCTCACCACTATGGAGATCCTGCAAAACCGCATGCTTCGTCTAATTGCGGGGGCCCCATAGATGGTGAGGAATCAACAACTTCCGACGACTTCAAAATTCCATCGTTGAAGGACCACCTCCTCGAGCTGGCCGCCCGGTCATGGCTGAGGGCGAGCGAATCATCCAACCCCCTTCTCGCCCGCGTCGCTGAGCCCCAGGATAAACCTCCATCTAAAGTTCTAGTTCGCCGTATCCGGGACTGTGTCGATCTGTCTGCCGCGCGAGCTGTCGGGACTAAGAAAAGCATTAAAAAAGGCACGTTAGGTCCTGTGCCTTAATCTATTTTAGACCATTCCACATAACATCAATATACCCGGCTAGATATAGAAATTGCCGCTCAAATATGACTAAAGTGTACCATAGACTTTTGTCTTGCACTAGAGGGATATTGTGACCACTGTCAGTTTAGTTCAGCTGGCAGTAATTTATTACCTCGTTTATTGCTAACTAAAATAATACTCACACAAAAAAATTAATGTACATAAAATTAGAAGACATTTTTAAAACGAAAAAAACATTAAGTTCTTATCGGGAATACTTATACAGGGAGTATCAAATAAAAAAGTAAATTTTGCTTGGGTGTTAACTACACGACATACAAAGCACAAACCCACCGAAACGGGATTTCATCATTAAAGAATAAAAAAAAGTAAAATTTAGAGCCAAAAATTGTTTAGTCCGGGCCTGATGCAAGGAAACGTCATGTTAAGCACCCGCTAAATGTGGTATTATGTATAAATACATTGCACTCATTTAGTATTATGCTTAATGGTATGCCGTAAGTTCATTTAACGTCATTCTGAATAAATAAAGGCCATCGGCCAGTGTGCCCTTGTAAAAATAAACATTCCATTTTTGTTAAGAGCATTCTACAAAGTATTATTTTTAATATCCTGATAAGACGTTCGAGTTTCACCGGATATGCGACTTCAGTACTTACAAAAAACGTAAATATTTTTCCTTTTCTTTGTCGAATCGAGAGTTAGTTGCTAATAAACGGTACCACATGAATCTGAGTTATTTCTTTTGGATTTATTTAATCAAATAACGCAAAATGAATTGAATCGAATTACACAGAAATAAATGTAGATACAGAAAATTTGCAAGCACGCCTTTTTACTATGGTGTCGCGCGAAAATGAATCCATACATTCTCGCGCTTTTGCCGATGCATCAAGCTTCGATATTTTCTTTATATGAAATCATGATGGTCCTGAAAAGGATGGTTTTTTCAAGACAGGAAGAATTTAAATAAAATGTTCGAAGTGGCTTGCACTCCAAGCGGCGATCCACACAAAACTAACAGCGGTAACGGCTGAATGATAGTGGTATGTGGGCAAGGTTCGTATATACTAGATGGCCTCGTAACTTGCAGGGGAGGCCCGGGAAAAGGGGAGGGTGGATACGCGATGACGTTGTGACAAAGCGCCTCGCGATCATTTTCGAGTCAAAGAAATGTTCTACTGGCGCACTATAAATGACACTACCAGCATTATCTACTGTTGTACGTTTGTAGTGGTAATATTACCACAAGAGAATACTGCGGTGCCATCTATAGTACGCTAGTGGAACATTTCTTTGATTATATAATATGGTATTCTGTAATAATAAAAAGAACTTGAAATTATATTTCGACGTTCTTCTTGACATAACATTAATTGAAAAAATTCCTAAATTAAGATTTTTGTAAAAAAATAAATATTTAGTCTGGAAGTACAAATCGCCATTTGTTTTTACATATATGCACCACTTTAATTATTAAACACAGCATACGTGATGACGTGTTCGCGCTCCTTCTCTTGATTGGCTGAAAAGTTATGAGGCCACCTAGTATATACGAACCTTGGTATGTGGGGGTATACTCGGGACAGCATTTAGGTTGGGCACAGGTGCGGCTCTAGCCCACCGCATTTATAAAATATTTTTTCCTCGTTAATGCTTACAGATAGACCCCCTGTGCATTAAGACTTTTTGATTGTATATGATTACAGCTGCTACATATTATTATATTTACCTCTATATCTGATACACTCTGTATACTTAAATATAAATACGAACGTATTTTCTTTGAACTTGCACATATTTAGTCTTTAAACTGCACGTACACTAGCGACACTTTCTAATTGTACGACCTACAGGGTAAAATTGAGCCCATATCTTTAGCGTGGATAGTAGACGGATTTATGCAGTAACTGGCCGCTTCGAAATATGTAAACACAGATGTGCGGTCTCTCTGTCGGTTAATTTAAAAAAGCTTAGGCTGGATTTATTAATGTGCGAAGTTGAATGCATCTCTTATATAATATTTGATTTCTTTTTTCTTTATTTTATAAAATAAAGCGAAACGTCGTCGTCGTATTCATTCATGTTTTAATATTAAAGACCTAAAAACCAAGAAAAAAGAAATCAAATATTATATATACATGGTCAAGATTTAACGCTTTAAAATCTCTTATATATTTGTTATCTTTGCGTAGGAATAAATTTATTTGATGTTTGAAGTATTTCGAATAACTAGTCTTATTAAATGGTTTTTAAAGGTATTTCATTTTACAGTTGAACTACGTAGAACTACGAACTAAACCAAAGCATGTCAATATACAATAATAGCAATATCAATGGGTTTATTACTTTTATTCATTTTATACATTTATTTATGCAAATAATAATGAAAGTATCAAAATGGATCGCATGAACACATTTAAAGTATTTAGCTATACTGAAATCAGTAAAGCATATCTCCGTTATGAATGAAACACTTTTTTCAATATTACTAAACACATTAACTAAATTGCGACAACCCCTATGCAAAATATTAAATAATATTGTAATAAGGATTATTACTACTTTTACCATTTTTCGTGAAGTGGGTGTTGCGCCAATTAATTGATTAAATGCAGAGAAATTCGTAGTAATTTCGTTATTGACAGAAATGCATGTTTTGTTTTCCCTGCAGCGTTACCCAAATACGCTTATATTTTTTAATCTAATTAATGTCTGATGATTTATATCATTTTTTTTAATTCGCTCCGGCTTCCTTCTTTAACATTAAATAATAAAGGAGATATGGCGAGGATGCATTCAAAACTATGATTTTTATATCAGATATTAGAACGAAAAGCTCTACACTCGTCAGAAATATTTTTTATTAGTTATAGTAATGGTATGGTTCCATTAATATTATAATAACAAGATAAAATAATATTTCAATTATAAATTCCCTAGTTTCAAAGATTTTACCTCAAAAATCTCTCAATAGGTTTGTTCGCTGTGCGAATCAAACTTAATTGGAAACTATTTCGGTTTTTCCAGTGCGCATGATTCAAAAAGGGATTGTAGTTTGAAATTAGTTTGATAATTTGCTCTGCGAACACATCCAAAACCGACACTACTGCCATCTGTGTCCAGCAATTGGAATTTGTATGTCAGCCGGCAGAGCACACGGCGCAGTGTATGTCTCTCGTTTAGTGCGCATGAGCGAATTTAAAATCCACAAGAAATCCGTGAACTTTCTGGATTAATCACAAACTGTCACTGACTACAATTTGATACTGTGCGAACACCAAATTTTAAATTACCAACGGTCGAAATACGAAATTGTTGCACTGCGAACGCACAGCTGTTATTACGCATGCGTCGTTCAGTTGTGGATAGTTTCTGACTGCACAGCGAACAAACCTAATATTTTTTCAAAAGAAATACAAAATTTGAATTAGTGCTAAATCGAACAGTAGTATCTATAAATGCAAAATGCAGGTTTAAATTAATAATTAATGATTAGTTTATATAAATATTTATTCTTCATTATGTTAATACCGAAAAAAGGAGCCGCGGCGAATTAAAAATAGTTATGAAAACAATCATTATAAATCAATTGGATTAAAAACACAAACATATTTGGTAAAGCTGTAGGGATGTGTAAAGAAAACAGAACAACTGTTTGTATACAATATTATATTTAAGGTAAGTAATTGAAAAAATTCGAATTGTGCTAACCGAGGTAAGTCGGCAGGCATAAGTATGCGCCTTTGATGTATTTAATTCTCTCTATTTTCTAAGATCAATGTTTTTTCTATGTTTATTTACTGCATTCTTCCTTACATTTAAAATAGATTTACTACAGAAAAACACCAAGACCGCACATCTGTGTTTACATATTTCGAAGACGGCAGTGAATGCATAAGTCGTCTACTACCCATGCTACACATTTAGGCCCTATTTTATGCTGTAGGTCGTACAATTAGAAAGTGTCGCTGGTGTACATATATGAGTCACTTGTTTACATTTCTCCACCTAACTAACGCAAAATTATTGAGGTGATTTTTCTGATTTTATATCGACAAAAACAACACAACACAGAGCACATGAGTTATTTAAGCGAAAATAATCGTCAAGTAAAATATACTGGATATTTTATGCACAACCCCACGTATATCTTGGCTTGTATTTTTAACACTTAAAACACCATTAAGAAGTATTTATCAGGAATAACTACCTTCTAATATTTATTATTTCATTTTCATAATTTTTACCGTAAGAAAGATATGAATGGTAGTTCATTTTGATTTGAAATACTATAGTTATTAATTTGCCACGTCATCCTAGAATAATACTACACTTTATTACTATAAGTAATAAATATTAAGTCGCATGCGACAGTTCTCTACATATGTTGCTATTTTCACTAGTCGATCTTAGACGGTGTTCTGCATCTGACTAACCCGCTTGCCTACAGTGATAGTGATACACCTTTCCGGCACAGTGATGAGCACTGACGAGATGACTCGATCAACCAGCGGGCAGCGGGCCACGAAACAGCTGGTTCCACTTCAGTGTAATTTTTGCATATACTGCGATCACCCCCTTTTCCGCTAGCTGCGCGCGGATACCAACAAACGTCTGAAATCAGGGGCCAATCTAGACGTTGTCCCAGTTCGCCGTTTGTCTGCATAAATAACTACAAAACGCGTTTGGTCGCATCAAATCATGGGAATCACAACATTCGTTCTGTACTATTTAAGTACAGAACGAACGTGATTGTGTGTGTGTGTGTACGTATATTTATCGGTATTTTTACAAAAATTAAAAGCTGCCTCAATGATTAATTTGTAATTTGCAATGGTGGTGCCACGGCCCCATGGCTCTATAAAAGAGCCCCCTCCCTCCCTGGGTGATTTCGCATGGAATTGCGCATGACACAAGAATTGTATCACAAACGTGGAAACATTGAAATACCCTGGATGGAGAGATAATGGATTAGATAAGAAATCCGCGATTTTAAAAAATAAGTAAACGTAAACTAAAGGGAAATAGAAAAAAAATAGTATAAAAAACGCATGTTGCAACCATTGTTATAATAATACTTGGATATTAGGTCATTATTTGTAGATGTTACGCCAATTACTCTTGTGCATATTTTATCTCTCTCAGGTACATAAAGAATGAATCTTTCATCCTGTTTTCATTATAAGCCCGTGTAGAAAGTAACATCAACGAAGAAATCTATTAAATCACTCACCGCTACGAGGTTGATTCAAACTTATACTCGTATTACAACTAACATGATTGTAGCATTAGTGTTTTAATATATTATCTTATATTCGCCGCATAGAAGCTCCTATTTCTTAAGTTCAAGCTTAAATATAGAATACGACAAATAAAATTTCTGAGTTACATAACTAATTAGATTTATGTTTATTCAACTTTTATATAAGTTCCTGGCTAATATTGTAAACTGCATACCTACGCATAATTATCATGGGATTAATAATGTGTAAATAGGTACTAGAACAGCAGAGTGCAAATAAACATCCAAACGGTTTAAGAAACTATTTCACTGTGCTACTGTGAAACAATGTAAACACACAGAAACCGTATTGGTGCTTCCATTATCAAGAACAAACAAATCGGTCAAACGATGTCTCGTGAATCATTCTAAACTTTCTAAAAGTAGAGCAAGCTAACGCTCCATTCTCAGCCGTAAAAGCAGTGCGTTGCGGTTTATTTAGGTTTCCTAAAAGCAAAAGCAGACAAGCGTATATGGAATTACTGAACCTAAACGGTCCATTAAGGATCATAGAAGGGTATATATGCACATACATACGTATGTTGGGGATGTATCGTGTGACATATTATATAAAGTATTTCGCAGTCAAGTGGCTAAACTTGAGATAGAGGCATCTGACAATTCTGAACAAAATATCTTAATGAACCTTAGTCCGCTAATGATTCATTTCGTATATACAGGCTGGCTTTGATAAGGATGTAATATGAGCACTCTTATATTATGTGTTTAAACTATCAGTGATAAACAATAATTTAAGTCTGCTATTTTTGTAAACTTGTCATTGTCATTATTTATTAAAATAAAGTACATCATATAACATGGTGGCAGCGTAGATTAAAGAAAAATAAATTGGTGGAAAAAGAAAAAAGATCATGGCAAACGTGCAGGCACCGAAGTCTTTCGAACCAGGAAACTTGGCATCGTCATTATTCATTAAAATAAAGTATACCTATCATATAATTTAGGACCGATATAACCATTGAGCGAAGATAAAGTGAAATGGAAGATTTGTAAGATATAACCAGATTTGGTTTGCTGGGTTAGGTGGAAGGGGTTACATGTTAATACATAGTCTATAGTTCTAATAAAATATATTATAATTAGTACAATTACATTTATTTATTATTATATTATAATAACACTATACAGGTGTCCACGGAACTAGGTCATTAGATTTTTTTTGAACTTCCAGCAGGAATTTGATTTTGAAACTTGCAGTGTAGTCATGGCCCACTATGGCCTATTTAAGGAAAATATTTTCAACTTTATAGCACTTTCGGTATACAGGGTGTTGACATCAATTTTCTTATTTTAAATGGAATGGTACAATTTTTATCGGTACAATGAATGTATCGAGTCATTTGCAATTAGTTTATATGAGGGTTCCCTATCCCTGAACTGAAGCGTTTTTGCGATATTTGCAATTTTGTTGATTTTTTGACATTTGCATTGTTTCAAGTGAAATTAAATAGCTGATGAGGTATCAGATGTTTAGTGGTTCTACTAATGTCGATGTAAGTACAAAGACGTAGGTAGAAAATGTTATGGCAAAAATGACCGAATCACATACAGGGTGTTCAAAAACGCGCCTCCAATGTGGATACCTTTAAACCAACAAAACTTTTTTATTTCAAATAGAACATGGTATTTTTTACTACAGCATTAAATGCAGTGTAAAATTCTACATTGGTTGACATTAGGGTTTGGTATAGCTATTTTTGATAGTTTTTGAGATATTAGCATTTATTGCCTAAAATACTAATTTCCAAGTTTCGAGTACATGAAATAATTTTTCCTAAAAACACTCTGTATGTTATTTTTTAGAATGATGCGTTATCCTTTTTTGCATTGTTTGATTTCCATAGATATTTATCATCGGAAGTTTTCCAATTATTAGCAAATTTTATGTAATTGTAATTATAAAATATTAATAAGCCATAATTATTATGCGACAGCAAATTACATGTTAATATTTTTGCCTACTTATTAAATACATAGAAAATAAGTCAAATTAAAAAAAAACTAAGAAACTATTATTCTGAAAGAACATTTATATTGGACATTTTCGAAAACTTTTAACAGTTTGTTTCTGAATTATGTTATCTGTCTGTATCGCTTAAAACCTAGATTATTACAAAAGGCCAAGAAGCTGCATTGTTTTCGGAGACTCCATGTCAGACGGCTCCCCTACAAAGAAAATACCTAGTCTAGTAAGTGAACAATATTTGGAATATTATGGGTGTATTTAGGATATCTGCTTTAATTTCCTTTTGTATTTAATTTTTTTGAGATTTTTATTCATTGCAAATAAGTGTAGGTATCTAATTATTGTTACACGCTTTCATGAATGTAGAATAAGTCTAAAATATTATTTTTATATGTAACTTTCAATGTTTTTCTTATTTTTTTTCGATTTACAAGTTGGCAGCATTAGGACTTACTATAAAAGATATGACTTGTTAATACTGCATAGGTTTATCACTGCGCAATTTAGTAAATTACCAACAATGAATATCACTTGTTTGTTAGCACATCTCATAGCCATTAATTGTTCACTATGACTAAAAAACATTACTATTCGTAAGAAACTAGTGAACGTTAGATATCTGAAACATAAATATTTAAATAGGCTAGCCAAATATGTACAGAGTATTTGTAGGAAAAAACTCATTTTATTTGTTTGAAACTTGGAATTTAGGCAAATTTTTGGCAAGTTTTTGCAAGAAATGCTAATACTTCAAAAACTATTAAGAATAGGTATACCAAACCCTATTATCAATCGATGTAGAATTTTGCGCTGCATTCAATGCTGTAGTAAAAAATACCATGTTCCATTTGAAAGAAAAAAGTTTTGTTAGCTAAAAGGTATCCACATTGGAGGCGGGTTTTTGAACACCCTGTATGTGATTCAGTAATTATTGCTATAACGCCTTATAGCTACGTCCTTGTATTTACATCGACCTTAGTAGAACCACTAAATATCTGCTATCTCACGAAATATTTGATTTTATTTAAAAGAGTGGAAATGTCAAAAAATCAAGGAAAATGAAAATATCTTAGAAACGGTCGAGTTTAGGGATAGGGAATCCTCATATAAACTAGTTGCAAATGACTCACCAAATTCATTAGACCGATAAAAATTATACCATTCCATTTAAAATAAGAAAGTTGATATCAACATCCTGTATACCGAAAGTGCTCTAAAGTTGAAAATATTTTCCTTGAATAAATCACAGTGGGCCATGTCTACACTGCAAGTTTTAAAATCAAATTTCTGCTGGAAGTTCAACAAATTTGTTCAGTTCAGTGGGACACTGTATACTTTGACAGCGTTATGAAGATACTTTAATATTAGGCAAAAATAATTTTTTGAAAGGTCCATTTGTATTTGAAATGATATCTGAAAGTTCAGTTTTAGACTTTAGACTACGTAGAATTTTGTTATAAAGAATGTCTAGTCTACGCTGACTAAAGGTCATGAGGCATTTTAGTAACCAATAAACGGTAGTCACTGTAAAACATCGTTATTTCCGTTTACACATATTTTATACCCACATCAGTTAGTGTTAGTATTAATACGCCCGTTTTTATTTACATTGGCATGTTAACCTAGATACATCCTATATAATCTGGTTATCTAGTTAGTTTCGTAAGAGGAGATTAAAGACAGCGGGAGATTCCTTCGCATGCAATATAATTGCGCGGCTACACGCATGTAGGTGAAATATCCAATCCTATATATGAGATGCACCAAAAAGTCAGTCACGATGACTCGGTGCAATGCCCTGAGAGGATGCATGGAGGCAGGGGGTGATCGCGTGGATCAATACATTGTCCTGGGAGCCGCCCCTATGGACATCAGTTAAAACGTAGCCGCTCTGCGAAGTAGACGTAGTTCGACAGCCAGTGTTAATCCTTCCCGTAATACATGCAGTAGCTGCTCGAAATTCTAAGCAACATAGTCAGGCAGTAAACAGAAACCACTTTTCTTACTAGCGCAGTTGCAGTAATCAGCGTGGAGCGGTCTTGATTTATGTATTGCCGAATTTTGTCGCGTAAAAAATATTCCCTCTTGAAGTGCATATTACCTTTGGTTTAATGAACACCGAATTGATGTTAGACCATAACTTTAAAATTAAATATCACCTGTAATACAACGCGCTTAAAGTAAAATAATAAAATTGTATTGACAAAGAAAAGGACATTTTTTCGCCGCTTCTTGTTTGAATTCGTCTAGATTTAACTTCAACTTTAAGCACATAGCAGGTTTGTCATATCTTTGTTGTATATTACTAGCTTACATTTATTTATTTTTGTTGTGGCTGTATTTTTAATATAAGCAACAATAAACAACTTCTTAATAAGTTGTTTCAAAATATTTGTGTATGACTGGTGTTTGAGTACTTCTATATTAGCATATACACATTAATGAAGAAATTTTAGTTTCTTTAGTTCTAATTTTTTAACTTCATTAATTTTATGTTATTAATGGTGTCATATAGATGTTTATGTTATGAAATATGTATTCGTAACTCATTTTTTGATTGAGGATGAAAATAATAACAAGCGTATTTAATACATTCGTAAAAACAAAGCGGAGGAACTAACTTAAGGAATGACAAGCAATACGTACCTCGAACAAGATATTAACTCGCATTTTTTTTATAATTTGTAATGTATTTTGGAGTTCATAAAAAAAACTCTTTTATTGATTAATAGCAAGTAAAAAAATACGGCTGTAATGAGCAAATGTTATCATGTTGTGCGATGGTTTACAAATACAATTGAAATAATTTAAAAATAAGTTTACGAAATGTTTAATGTAAAACCTTTAAAAGATAGAACCGGAATGTTCAACGCAAATGAAAGATTAAGAGATCTGAATGAACAATTTTTTGGTCTAGATGACCCGTAAAGTTAAAACTACAGTCGTGCATAAAACTGAAAATACTTACATTAATAAATGGAGGTAAAAAACTCATAAGTCAAAAAGTAATTGGCAGAAAACGCTCTAAAAGTTCAAAAAAGCACACGAGGACTAAAAATCAGGTAGATATAGTTCCCTAAAACAAGCGTTCAATCGTAAGGACGCAAAACATTTTTATTGTGACAATAAAACCTACTGCATTTATTAGCTACTGTCTGAAAATTACAGTTATTAAAGATATTTTCGTGTGTATCGCTTTATATAGTAAGTGTTCTTGGATATTATTTTTGTAGTTTAAGGTAATAAGATTCAAACAAAATTAAAAACATGGCCCGTATGTACGAAATCTCCTAGAGTAGTTTTTTTTTTAATTCTGTGAATTTGGACGAAATTCTTGACAACGTTTACAATTGATTTTATAGACTCAATTACTTCTCTCCATTTTGTATTCTAAGTAATCTAAAGTGTTGTCATTGTAAAAAAAAAAACTATGGTAACACCTTTGGGTTTAAGCGGCTTAGTTTAGCTGACAATAACGCTGCATCGTGTTGATGTTATCATTGATAGATGGTGATATTGATCATATTCTTTTTTAACCATTCTGTAAAAGTTTTTGTTAATAAGACGAATAGAATAATTACTTAACGTTTATTTATATTAAGTTAGGTTGGTTGTTTACTGTGAAACAAGCTATTAGCAAGTTATTACGCTTGATTAATGGAATTTAAACAACAATTCGAGCTGATAGGCTTTGAGTAAAGGTGTAATGCGATGTGTTCATTACTGTTTATTGTTATAATTATCACGCCCAATTTCTAAAAGAATTGTTGGTGCCAACAAAAAGGAATTTCGTAGCTGTTTTTTCTTTAATGAAAGTAAAATTTCTAATTTAACCGGTGGTCGTATTTAAATTTTGCGGTGAGAAAAATAAAAAGACAATAAGTATTGAATGTTTTGATAAAAAGCGTTCCTGTCTTTCTTAGAAACTATAATCAATCTGTGTAAATCTCACAACTAATATAAAAATAAATGAATAGCCTGTCATATTGCAAATATGTTGAATGCTTGTTTTTTATTGAAATAACGAAATCCTAAATTTAAATTGTTCAAATGGTTCTTTTTTTAAACAGGTTATATTTAACTTTAATCGTCGTAATTATTTGGGATTGCGGATTTAATTACTTCGAATTTAACTACATATTTACGTTTCGGAAGCAACTTTTATTTCTTTTCAAAGCTTCCCATTGAATAGCCTATAATTATTATTTTGTTTTTTAACTTTTTTATATAGCTATTTGCCTTTGGTACTGGGAACAAACACATATTAGTGCGTAAAAATAATTATTACAAAATATTATTCAAATACCTAATAACTTAAGCAATACCTACAATAATTTAATAATGAGAATATGTAAACTTAATGTAAGGAACTTAATGTATGTCAATTTACGGTTTATTGTTGTTTTGAAAATTAGATTAAATGATAGGGACACCTAATGGTTTTTATAAGAAGGAACATGTATATAATCTGTTTAACAGAAAATTCGAAAATTGGAATTGTAATCTATACCAAGGTGAGAAACACAGTGATCACCTTTCCTCTAGAAAAAATATGCCACGTTTTTTCAGGCATATGCTATAAAGCATTGTGCCCCGAAATCAATCAAAGAATTTATAAAAAATAAGCGGATCTATATTGCAACAGACAGCCAGGCGATACTGAGGGCACTAGTCAACCTCAGAATGCAATCAAGATTGGTTTGGGAGTTGTTTTCGAGAACTCCAGAGTCTGACAGACCGTAATAAAATCATTTTGCTGTGGGTGTCTGGACATTCGGCAATCGAAAGAAACGAAAAAGCCTATGAGTTAGCAGAAAAGGAATCATCGACTTCAGGTATATGCCAGAACCTGTTCTAGGCGTGTCCAAAAGCACAGCAGGAGAGCAGGTAAGAAGTTAAGTAAAAGAAAAACACGAAGAACATTGGGATAAAACAGACGGAAAGACGTTTATTAAAGGACCATCAAAGAAGAAGACTGAAAAATTACAACAGTTTAGTAGGAATCATCTTCAGAACTGTAAAGGCCACTATACAGTTCGCAATTTTTTTATTGCGTACAATAGAAAAGTTCTCTGTTTACATATTATAATACTTTATAGTATATGTATATTATATATCTCTATAAATACAAGAACAAAATGGAGAACAAAAAAAAAACAAATTAAAGTTAAAGCTGCTTCTTTATGCTTATTATTGCTGCATCTGTATTATTAATCGAAAATACTCGAATTCAAACACCTTCAAGTGAGGTAAAACTTCCAAATAAAACACGTAGGTTCGCCTTAGGTTCAAATGACGATCATCAATCTCCCCTGAAGAGTAACTTATAACAAGTTACTTCAAAACACCCACCCCCAGCGGCTTGATTGTGTCGCTCAGGTTCACATCCTAGTTGAGATGTATGTTCAACGTTCAACGTTCCTGTAACTTTGCTTTTTTTATATGCCTCTTTTCGGTTTCTGGAGACCATGTATCTTCTTTTGGATGTATCCAGTTCATCTAGAAGTCAATGCCAAACGTGGTATGAAGTCTAAGAAAACCTCAAAACAATATTTTTATAAAATCATCACTTATATGGAATTATTACCACATATACGAAACGCATTCAATTGCTAACAGTACATTGTATAAGATAAGTTTCAAACAGATTTAGAATTTACTAACATTTTATTTGTTGCAGCTCTTCCCAATCTAACAATCATTCATAAATTAATATTAGAAAAACTGTTAGTTATAAGTTTGATATCCGGCAGTTAGCTTTGCAAAGACTTGAAGGAAGTCTATACTAATGAACAAATAATCGACTGCCGTATAAATATAAGAACAAAATGGAGAACAAAAAAAAAACAAATTAAAGTTAAAGCTGCTTCTTTATGCTGCTATTATTGCTGCATCTGTATTATTAATCGAAAATACTCGAATTCAAACACCTTCAAGTGAGGTAAAACTTCCAAATAAAACACGTAGGTTCGCCTTAGGTCAAATGAGATCATCAATCTCCCCTGAAAGAAGTAACTTATAACAGTTACTTCAAAACCCCACCCCAGCGGCTTGATCGTGCCGTCTATCAGAGATGAAATGCAGATCCTAGGTTCACATCTAGTTATAGTATTCAACGTTCAACGTTCCTGTAACTTTGCTTTTTTTATATGCCTCTTTTCGGTTTCTGCAGACCATGTATCTTCTTTTGGACATCCTTCGAGGTGAAGGATATTAAATACCTGGTACTTAGCTCTTTGGCAATAGTTTCCAACGCATTTTCTCTGGTGGCTTTTGTTTTGATAATCCTGTCTACTGGTTACATATAAACATGGGCGTAGTTCATATAATTGCATTCTTGCATTGCTCACCATGTCCCTGGACCAGATCGCTTTTCCATAAAAGAAAGTATGTAATTTTTTTGTAATCCTACAGCTTCAGCGACAATAAAAATCGTTAACTTACTCTTTAAAATAACTTGACATGTTTCCTGCTATTTAATATTGAACAATTTAAAAAGAGAAAATTGTACAGGAACTGTTCCCTCGACTTGCTGTTGTGGAATTAACAATAGCTACTTCAAACCTCAACAATACACAGACACTAGTGAGAAAAATGGGAACTTGGTTTATAGGTTGGCCACCACAAAATCACTAAAGAAATTACCAGAATTGCCTGTTGCGTGCAATAAAAATAGGACAAGTTCTATTCCGTGCAATACAAGTAAAATTGCACACAACTGATCAAACTCCATTGATTGCGCATGCGTTATTTGTATTGTATGTAATTTTTATTACGCAATAAAAAATTGGGAACTGTAAAGCGGCCTTAAGATATCTTTGAGGGAAAATTGGAATCAGCACTGGAGGTACCAACTGTAGAATGTGTAATGGGATGATAGAGAATGCTTACCGATTCAGTGGGAATGTAAAGCTTTGGATGCAAAAAGATAGGGAATTTTTGGCAAGCCAAAAATAACCCAGAGGATTATTTCGATTAACCAGCCGGACATACCAGTGCAGGGTACTAGGATACTGGAATGGCTGATATAATTTAAAGGAAACTCCAAGTGGGACCGAAAAAAAAAGGAAAATAGAAAGTAAAAAGTTATTTAGAATAATATATCTATACGAAGACACTGTAAAATTTTGATTTTAAGGATTTATGTTCGTGATGTCTAACATGGTCTCATTTTACAATTAGGTGTAATAGAAAATTTTAAAATAATTAATGAAAAAATTATTAAATGAAAAACGTTTGCAGACTGACACCTACTATCAGGTAGAATTGTTTTTAATTCTATTTTTATTTCCGTTCGTTTGCAGTGCCAAAAGTAAACAATTATAAAAAAACAAAGAACAAAGTACATTTTGTATTATATAGGCTATTAAATAAGATATGTTTTGAAAAAGGAATAAAAACTGATTCTGAAACGTGATGCAGTTAATTTCCAAGTACTGAAATCAACATAATTAAGAAGGATTAAGTAGAAACAGCCGCACAACTAGCAATTTTATTTTATTAATTGAAATCTGTTATGATTTAGTTTTTTTTTTTGATTTCTTATTGATATTTCTAGTGGCCTAAAAGGTTTATATTTATTTCTGGACTCTGCAACATGAAACAACTGAGAATACTCGTACAACTTATTTAGCAGGTTGTACGAGTATCTCAGAATACACACAGGTATGTTCTAAGAGGTTCCGTATTTACATCATGAGAAAAACGAGATTTAGATTCGTTCATAATTAAATTTATTGAGACATGTTTGTAAATGTTTATGTGAAAAGTTCAAGATTTAAATATTGTTAAAAGAAAATATTTTTGTTAAGTTTCCTATTTACACCAGGTCATTTTGAAAAGCAATCTAAGCTATTTTATAAAATAAATATTAAATATAGCTACTTGAACTTAAAGAAATAAAGTTAATATTAGACCATGCTGAAATAATGTTAAGCAATTCGTTAGGGCTACCTGGCTTATCCTCATGTCATAGTACATTTATTTGATATCTATGTGCATATTGGTTTAGTGCGGACGCATATTTAAAACAAAAAATCAAAGAAGTAATATACTACAATTGGTTAAATACAAAAAAGTGTTATCACCCGTGAGAAATCGGAGATCTACCATAAAATTTGCATCATTATAGGATGGCATACTTTAAGTATGAGACTAAAGAATTTATAAGAGCATAAATACGGTTGCATGTAGATACTACATACGCGTGATATTTTAAGCACATATCAACTTGGTAATAGGGAAATCGTGACCACTAAGTACAATCGCTTATATTCGGCAGCTCACTTAAATATAGAACCGAATCATAAACATTATCGTTGAACGCCAAGACACCAACAGGTATTATGGTAGAATATTATGCAGAGTTGTTTTTCTTTTACCCAGCGTAACAAAATTTAAATACGGTAACAAAGTATGCATTTTAAAATCTGCGTAATATGAAAATGTGTTTGTTGTGAAAAAGTTGTTTTCTTGATGCCGATGTAAATACTAGCGCCGATACTATTTCTATCACGCAGGATGGTTTTGAACTAGAGTACAAATTTTGACATGATAAATCAAACTAAAAAGTCTTAACTTTTTCATAACTCGCACTGCTACTGAAAAAAACACGGATAATTTTAAAACTTAAAGTGATCTCCTATAACATTATATAACGCATTTTATAACTAGTGTTTAAAATGGACCGCATTAGCACGGATCTGACTCATTTTTAACAGTTGTTATGAATTCCAACAAGAAATGATGTAACAGCGGCATAACTATAAGTTGCAAATTTACCTTTTTTCCACGAAAGGAACGGTGCGAGTTACAAAAAGTTTATTAAGACTTTTTGGTTTGGTTTGTCACGCTCTAATATCCTGTGAAATTTGTCCGCTATTTCAAAACCATTTGATATTTTAGAATTTTATAAAAAAAATATTGTATCTAATTGAAAATTTAGGTAATATCAGTGTAATGATGTATGTAAAATACACCGTATTTATCATATCACAGACAAAATCGTAAAATAGTTCAGAAACAGAAAATAAATTCACCACAAACCGAAGAATAGCACAATATACTAGTTACACCAAAGGATAAAATACCGTCAGGGTGTCAAAGTGTATATGAAATATCATGTAGGGAGTGTGAAGGTACCATCTTCAGCAAATGAAATGCAAATCTAAGCTCCACAAATCTCCGATTATTAATGCAATCGAAGCTACAGCACACTGAAATAGTGAGTAAAAATTATTTGCAAAGAATTCTGAATTATGCTTTGCGGTTACATAAATAATCGAAGTAAAACTCATAGAAGGAGAACAGACTCGCATACAATGTAGCGTAGATCGTTTGATTAATTAATTAATCAAAATTTGATAGACATTGTCAATAACTAACCGTGTGCGATCAAAGTAGACCGACCTTAAGAAGCAGATGTGTCCGATTACAGCGAAACGTTAGGATGTATTCCAGTTCATCTAGAAGTCAATGCCAAACGTGGTATGAAATCTAACTGCAAAACAATATTTTTATAAAATCATCACTTATATGGAATTATTACCACATATACGAAATGCATTTAATTTCTAACAGTACATTGTATAAGATAAGTTTCAAACAGATTTGCTAACATTTTATTTGTTTCAGCTCTTCCCAATCTAACAATCATTCATAAATTAATATTAGAAAAACTGTTAGTTATAAGTTTGATATCCGCAGAGTTAGCTTTGCAAAGACTTGAAGGAAGTCTATACTAATGAACAAATAATCGACTGCCGTATAAATAGGATCAAAATAGAATCGAAAGTAAATTTTAGAAACTCAAATCGCCATTGTTTGTTTGTTAGGAGCAGTTCAAAGGGGCTTAAGATTTCTGTTCTATATTTTTTGTATTTAAAACTTCCTTATACAATATTGATCCCATAATTCCCGGCCTTTTGACTGCTGCTCATACTCTAATTTTTTTGGCGGGTATAATAGTGCATCAGAATAAAAAAATAACAATAATATCATATTTTGTAAAAAGAAATCGCACAGCTAAAATGTTCTTTGACAAAATTGATATTCTGCGGATCTAGCCAATATCAAAATTTCGTTATTGATTGCGAATGTTAGGGAAAAAATGCAAGGCCTACTTTACTATACGCAGACGCGCGCTATATGAAAGATTTATTCCTATGATAAACTGAGATGCTCCGGTTATTTGTCACATCCTATTTTATTATCTCGGTCATTTTTCTGCCCATTCTTTCTTTACGATTTACGTTTCTGGTTTCCTATACAAATCAACAAAACGATTTTCCAATCGACTGAAGTTCTCTGAAGTAATTGAAAGTGCGTTAAAATTTCTGATTAGTTTATAACATGTCCAATGTATTTGTTAATATGTATACGAATTATTCTGATTTTTACGTTATGCACTGAGAACAAAATTTAATAATCATAAATAAAAATACAGTTATCGTAAGTAAGAATTTCAGCTGAATAGGGAACAAAAAGCACAGATTACTCTAGCATCTTAGCAAAAAAGAGATCACTAAACACTAGATACTAACAAGAAGCAAATCTAAGTTACTTACGGTCTGCTTCATACCGGTAACTATGAAGTTACTTATGATAATTAAACTGAAGTAGTTAAGCCAAAAAGAATATAATGTAGTGCAGTAAGCACAACATTTGCCCTGTCAAGTAGTAGGTGCATTACTGTGAGTGAACTATTCTATAACAGCTATCCACACCTTCATAATTAATACAAGCTATATTAGATTACTTGTGATAAGGAAAGAGTAATCATTAAATGCACGTTCACTAAAATACCTGATATATAGAAGGTAATAGGTTTGCTATAAATATACAATATACTTACTTTAAATTTTGTTGTTCAACTATAGGTAGTGTAGGAAACGAGGAAGTATTAAGTGAATATATTATTAAGTAGCTTACTGTGTACTCTGTGTGAATAACTGATAAAGTACAAAAAAAAAGTTCCACAAATCTCGATTATTATGCAAACCCACTATAAGTACATGCGTAATTCAAATTGTTTGCAAATAATTTTTATTACTATTCAGTGTGCTGTAGCTTCGATTGCATTAATAATTGAAGATTAAATTCGCATTTATTTGCTAAATATGGTAAATAATACTTATTACTTAAGAAAAAAGCGTATTATTAGTAATAGTTTTTATTCTGTATAGGCAAAACTCAGTGACTACCTGATATGAATGAAAGATATTGGTTTCACCTTTAACAACAGTTTTTTTTTTAACAATTTACAACGTAATGACTCATAAAATATATTCCTTAATAATGAAAAAATGAACAAAGCAATAATAAAAGATAAGGTAAATGGGCCCTCCTTGAAACGTTATTTAGTTGTTGAAATTATTGAAATCTAAACCAAACGACAAAGAGAAATATTGTTTTGAAGTTTACAACTAATAACAAAACAAAGAAATAATAAAGGCGTGAACTTCCGGTTTCTGTTGGTTCTTTGCACTGGGCGTTGTCTCGGCGAGTTGATCCTCTGTCGGCGTACGTGGCAGTTATGTCCGGTGATCGCCTCGAAAACGGCTACTTAGTCGGGGAATCTCTAACTGCAGGTGGCACTTGGACTGTGATCAACTCAGCTAGCGACGGTATCCACACTTTAACATTCACCAGCGGGCGCAGGATATCATCACAATGATGGGGAATTCAAAGTGCCCACCACGTGTGTTTAAAACTGCAACCTTGAAACATCCTATTTGCTATAAGCTCGGTGCCTTCTTCTTCGTTGGGATTCCTGTTATACGGATGAGGCCTTGAGTTAACTCACACCCGCTTTTTTTAATAATATTTGCGTTCCAACTGGCCTACAATGGCCGTCCTTGCCACCCTTTTGTAGACTTTTCCCACGTCGTACTCTTCTTGACGCTAGCGCCTGCCGTAGCCCTGCGGGACTATTTCATTACTCTGCCCCACTAGCCCAATCAGGAATAGTAAAACTATCACGGGGTGGCAGCAAAAACTCAAATAATCATAGTTGTTGGCAAGTTGTTTACCTATTTAAGAAAAATACATGAGTTTAATAGCGAATCAGCATTGTTGTTACTTCTACTAAGTATGTGCTGCAGTTAGATACAGTACCAGTAGTCATAAGTAAGTAATACGTTACTTACCACAAATTTGTCAGGTACGCTGTGTAATAGCCGTTAATAAAAGCACTATTTACAGCAACAACTTGCATTTAGGAAACTGGGTTTAGTTGCAGGTATTAATTAACGAGAATATTAATTAATTAATTAATAATATTTTTTTATCAAGTAAACATTTTACTTAGCCCATTTTTCTCGGTGTGCGGCTAGTTTATACGGTAGCTAACATTTCTGGCTATTATATCTAATCCAATTCATAGTTAAGCAAATAACATATACATAACATAACAAATAAGCGAATACTATAACATAGTTTATAAACTAACTAATTACCTCCGCTATTTTATTAAAAAGGCTGATAAATAAACCAGGTGATTGGTTATTCTGTAAATCAGCTGGATAGTATACAAACTAGCCGAGTTTACACTTTAGCCGTAACATATATATTTCTATTAGAAAATAGAATAATACTAAGAAATGTTAATGTACGATAGAATATAAAAGATAAAATACTATTATTTTTATTACCAAATCACAAAGAAGTATATTCAAAGTTGGGAATTTTCGAAAAAAAAATACTTTTAAACACAAAAAGCATTGTTTAAAACTGGACTTTTTGTTGAAGAATTTATACAGCAGTTGCTAGTTGCGTATTATTTATTGAAGTCCAAAATTGGAACTGACTACCAATACAAAATTTACTAGTTCGGTGTCTATTGTAATACAAGCATATATATAAAATTGTAGATTTTTAATAAAAAAATATTCCGTGGTAAATAACATAGGTAACCGTTTCCTGGTTTTGCAAAGTGTACCGGAAAACTCACGATATTGATTAACCCGCTGCCTATGTATAGAGTAGTTAGAAAATAGTTCAAAGGTCATTCATTTCACCTACATATTAAGTCAAACTCAAACTAGACCTAGTTTCGCCGTTTTATTTGTGTGATAAAGCCAGAAAAGTGGGTTTTGTTTGATGTAAAACGAATGACTTTATAATAAGGGAGTAGGTTTAATCTATGTTTGCAAATGAACTGATTGCTATGGTTTTTACCTAAACTATTTATGGTGCTCAGTAACTAGCATTGATTAAGAAATGACTTGACTTGAAAAGTAGGTAAGTGACAAGCTTGATAATTAATCCACTATTTTCTGCTCTGCCAATAGTTTTCCACATTAAATGCTGCTAGCAAACAAAATAATTTCAAATATACAGGGGCTCCCATTAAATGCTTTGTGTACTTTTGACATGTCTCTTAAAATAAAATATCATTCAATAGCGTATCGTTAAACACATGACAATAATGAGAAGGTATAAGGGTAAAAGGCTACAAAGGTGACATCAATAAAATCATTTAATAATAATATTGATAACAGATTTGCTCAAAACAAATAAAATAAAATGAGTGACAAAACGTAACAAATATAACTGTAAAATAGTGGAAGTAAAAAGAATATTAAAAATTAAATTAACATATGATACTATGCTAACATATTAGTTATAACTTAAGCAAAAGATTAATAAAGTAGTTAATTAATAAAAAGGGTCTTGAATAATATAACCATATTAACTACAATATACGATAATTCTTGGTCAAGTAATACAAAAATATTGCCGATACCGAAATATCAAGAAATAGGTATGTACAGCTCCCGACATTATTATTTAGCACTCGAGTGAATGACTCGACGCTTTGATGTTGCTAAATATTAAATTATACATGATTAATTGAATATGGAAAAACTATTTTGGTGTTACACTTCGAGTATAAGACAGCATATCATTTATTCATATTAAAGTTAATTTTATTCTGATCGTTATTATATACAGCAAAATGTAGGTAATGGAAGTCTAAGTGATGTGGCCAAATTATGTGTTAAAAACAAAATATCTACAGAGTGGAGTGTATTGTATTACATTGCATTACACAGAGAAAAATGAGAATGTTGCCACAACAAAAATGATTGATTTCACTTTTTGCATTTATTCAACTAATCTTAGTTTAAATTAGCACATTTCAATTTTTGACATAATTGAGGAGAAATGCATATTTTTGTTGAATTCTACTTTCTAGTTCAAACAATCATTTGCTTTGAACGTCAGTGGAGCTATAGAATTTGTTAATTGAAGCAAGTGGTCAGTTTTTAAAGAACACTTATTCTCGTTTTCGAACAAACTTCAACGTTGTTTCATATAAAACGAAAAATATAAAAAGAAATGTACTGGTTATTTCTCATACATAGTAGAGCGTTTAACGTAAAATATGTTTAATTTTTGCTGAATAGTTAACAAATTAAAAGTTTTCAGGAAAATTTAACTATGTATGTGTAGACGCGGCTATATGTAATGTTACACTGCGAGAACGACGTGTATTAAATTAAAAAAGTGAGAATTAGAGCTACATAATTAAAATTACACTTAATATAATGCAATTATGATGTTAAAATTAGTTTCTTCTCAAGTAAATGTTATTATAACAGCTTTCTATTTATACCTATAGTAGCAAATTCGTTAAATACCTAGATGTGTTACAGATATTATAAAATGTTCCTTGCACTTTTCCTTCTGCATTCCTGTAATCTCGCATATTTAACACAAAGAGCATGGCAAACACGATTATATAATATTAATCTGCGATATTTACTGGCTAAGGTATTAATGGAAACCATGATTAGTATTGAAAATGACGGTGATGTCATATCAATAAACCCTGTTTCTTACTAATGTATGCAATATCCCGTCAGGATACTTTTACACTTCTTATTATTAATATGAGGTAATAAATGTGCAGTACATAATACCTACCTGAACCGTCTTGCAAACCTAAATGCATGCCGGTATAATTTTCTGCAGCAATATAATACTATTGACTGAAAAGCTGTTTTACGTTTCGCTCAACGCATGCTATATCGCGTTTCATCGAATTGGCTAGTTAAAAGTTTTTCGGTTTAATGAAATTCTTAAGCTTTAAGCATTTGAGGTTTGTAATATTTGGACAGTTACTTTTTTTTAATATTCTCGAGCTTTTTAACCTTCCGGTTAGCCGGGAGTCGCCATGAATTTTGTTATTTTAAATGCAACACCTATATATTTTTGAATCAGCCACAAACTCTATGACGACCACGACTAAGGTTTCCTGCATTTATCTTCAACTGTTTCTAAGATATTACGATTTTTGTGAACATTTTGACATTTACACTGTAAATATGATATAAATTCAAGATATATAAGCTCAAAATAACCTTCGTCGATGTTTTTCATTATTTGGTTTATAAATTACACAATAATATGTAATTTTCTGAACATTAAACATACAGAAGACAATGATTATAACAGTGCCAACAGTAGTATTTACTGACAATAATTGTTCATTATAATGTCAAAGTCATAGCCTACTTACTTTATATACTTTAATAAGCAGTATTGAATAATTTCAAATGTTTAATTTACTGAGAATCAATAATTATATGTGATTCAACAATTTGTATGATATTTGTTTAGAAATTGAAATGTAAACATGAAATCTATCAGTCGTGTGCATATTTCAAATTTTAGCGTGTTGCACACGAAGTAAAAAATACATTTGTATAATTTCAGGTAATACGTACTCGATTTTGAAAATTATTTCAGAAAATGTACTTTTAATAAAAACATACAAGCAAAAGTTAATTTGTATAGTTAAATATATATAACATATGTGAAATAAAAATAAATTAGGTATAATTTATATAAAAAAAAGGATTATAAATTAATATTATAAACGTAAACAGCAAATATAAGGGAAAAAAACAAAAATGGGAAAGAACATTTTATATTTGTTCCACTTGGGTCCATCATAGATTGTCAGCAGGTATATAAAACATTTGTAATTATTCAATACAGTTTATTAAAATGAATCCATTCCAGAAAAACCGCCTACCATTGATGCAAACCGGATCTGTGTTGTAGAACATTTTTTTCCTGTTATACGTGGGCGACATTTTGGTTCTTCTGAATAATCATTGTTATTCGAATGGATCCATGTGAATTTTCTTCGTATTTATTCGTTGTATTTCCGCACAACAACTGAACAAACTACAAATACTACAATATAAATACTAATGTCACTTTCGTTTGACAGCTGGCGGTTTCAAACACGGAGACAATTATTCGAACACTGATATTTAATGATGAGGTCTTATGGTGGGATTCTGTACATATCTGTAGCGTCTGTAAGGTTGTCTATAAATCCTGTAAGTATATACAGTGACCGGCATAAATATTGCAACATATGGGAAATTTTTTTATTGTTAAAACTAAAACTACTAAAACTTTTTTGGGGGATAGGTTGTGCATGTCTAGAAACGCCAAAATTTATTTTGACACACGTCACGTGACCACTAGTATGGCGGTAAATTTAAAAAATATGCTGCGAATCTGCAAAAAGTGAGGTTAGATGACACGATATGCAAAAAAGTTATTTGAAAAAGTTGCTTAGAATTCAATTCTGAAGCCGCATGCAAATTTTTGTAAACATATTTAAAAAAAAATCACAATTTTTCCAAATATTGTTTCATTGAATTACATATTTTCATTTTTTTCGCTTTTAGCAGCTCAACTGCAGTACTATTTCCAAATTTGGTACTCAACCAGTTTTGTCAATTTTTTCCATGTTAACATGGCGGAAACTGAAAAGTACGTTTTCAGTGAATTAAACTCTAAAATGCATACTTGTTAGACATACATATCGTTCTGTTTCTGATAAGTAAGTAGGCTTGAAAATTATACAACGACACTAATAAGTAGTAAACTATTTATTTTTCGCCAATAAGCAACTAACTACCTTCTGTTTATCTACTATTATTATTCGTTGTTCTCAATTCAAATTTTCTTTAAAATCTTCGTGCGTGCGTGTAGTTTATCAGTTTTTTGACTAACGGTTTCCTCCACTTTGATGCGCGAAAACAAGAAATATTAATAATCTGCAAATAAAAAGTATGTCTGGCTAAGATGGTTTAGAGAAAACAATGTTTGTAAAATTTATTTTATTACTACTAGATACAGCCCTTGCAACAACAATATGTCACGCTGACATCGTATGTTCAGTTTTCCTATCCTAATTATGGCCAAAAAATGACAAAAACTGTTTGCAGTATCTACCAAATATTGAAATAACCCAGTTAGCTGCTAAAAGCGAAAAAAAAGGAAATATGTAATCAATAAACAATATTTGAAAAAATTGTGATTTTTATTTTTTTTGATAAATATGTTTTACAAAAATTTCATACAGCCTCAAAATGAATTCTAAGCAATTTTTTTCAAATTACTTTTTGATATCAAAATCATCTAACCTCACTTTTTGCAGATTCACGGCATTTTTAAATTTACCGCCATACTAGTGGTTACGTGACATGTGTCAAAAATCAAATTTTGGCGTTTCTAGACATGCACAACCTATCCCCCGAAAAAAGTTTTAGTATATTTTAATAATAAAAAAATTTCCCATATGTTGCAATATTTATGCAGGTCACTGTATAATACATGTTTACAGACTTGCAGATAATCTTACATATCCTGCAGAAATACATAGAATCCCACCATTAGTTTCGACAATAAAATACACGGTTTTAAATATTTATAAATATGGTTCAAGGATAATCGTCGGCAAAAGGGCCTTAAGTGCACAATTAAATAAAAATCGAAATATTACGTAATAGAAGAATTGCATTACGGATCATAACTATATGACTTTCTTAGATTGGTTGCCTACCTAAAATGCCCCCTCCATTCGCATTTAATTTTTAACATAGTGTACATTTTTATGCTATACTGCACGTTTTTTTCCACTGCAAAATCCAAGTTTACGTTCCCTTGTTGTTTTCCTACCTATAAATGTTTCGGTTTAGTTTAATTTATGTTTATCCTCTTTTCCTCGCTTCTATTAGGTCTGCCTAATTCTGTGAGTACTATATCATCAGCATATGCCATTATTTGTACTTTATAATGTAATCCTTCTCTTTTTTTCCAATTCTCTCTTAGAGTCATCTCCAGCGCGATGTTAAATAGTGTGGCTGTAATCGGCTCTTCTTGTCTTAGCCCATTATCCACTCTGATTTTTTTCTCAATATAGTGTGAATATTTTGTAAGCCGCCTCCTTCCTTTGTTATATTAAAATAGTTAAATTCGCCTTTCACAAATTTTAAATGTGTTCTCTTCCAGTGATTCCCTACTCTCAGTCACTGTTTTTGTAAAAGAAAAATACAGTTCTCTTCTCAATATTGTTAGAAAAAATGAGTTCCTCATCTCTATTAGCTTTTCCTCCAGCTGGTTTAACAAATAACAAAGTGAAATAATATTTGGAATTGCCTCAGGAATTTTGGAGTTTTCATACAGTCATGTAAACTTACGCTCTCTCTCTCTCTCTCTCTCTCTCTCCATAATTTCAATATAGAAGTTCAAATATAATGCGAACGTCGTGGCGTCGTTTTAGTTTCCGAGATATTAATTTAGCTGTCGTTCAGGGCTTTTCCCGCATAGATCTTCGTTTGATGATTATGACAGATGTTATTAGTCCCTTATATGAATCTCAAGACGACGCATTGGGTAAGAGATGACAGACATATTGTATGTCAACAGCAGTCTATATGGCCGTTTTTCTCCTATTTTAACTACAAACAGTACAAATGTAATTTCAGTGTTTTTCAAGCAAAGTAATATGCTCTCCCTTACGTATTAGTATGGATAATGATATATGTGTGTCTCGTTCACTTCGAAAAACTAGACAATATTCTTCGCATTGTACAGTTTTTAAGTGATTAACATTGCATTACTATTTTCTTTGTTTGACCCGTAGATTCAAGCTAAAAGTTGATTGTTTAGACAGACTTTCTTTCTTCAACTTAAATAAATAATTAAATTGCATCACCAATTTGTGACGAAAGCGAATTTTATTAACCGGCAACCATTTGTATAATGTGTTATTCTATAACAAAGGTATTATTTAGAATAGTTTGTGGTGAGATATAAGTGTATTTTTGTTATTCATAAGCTTATGTCCAGCTACGTTTTATTCTAAAGGCTCTCGAAAACTGGCAATATTTCAAATAAAATATAATAAATATTATTTTCATTGCATTTATTTGTTGGAAATGGGAGACTTCTTGAAAGCGACTCAAGTCAACGTTTCTTTGTATAGTTAAGCCAATGGGTGTGTAGTTTTTGAAATTGCTTAATCGTTCTGTGCCAACATAATATTTATGTCGTTTAATTTGAGATGTTTGGGCAAATTAATGCATTTATTTTTAATTGGAACTAGGTAATTTAAATCTGTCATAATCAACGTCTGGACCAACTGAAACGCCAAGTCACCCATGATCAAAGCATGGTTTCTTATATTATTTCCGGTTTCATTTTTGGTAGTTTCTTTTTGCGAGAAAAGTCAATATCTTTCCTGAGATTTTTTTCATTAGGAATAGAAAGATTATACTTTTTGAGTTTGATTTGACGGTTACTACCTTTTTTTATAGAAATTGTGCGTTTACAACCACAACCATAGGAGTAGGAGTTTTGCTGTATTCTATTAATTGCTTGTTACAAGTGAGAAGACGACTAAGGAATTCACGGGCTCATACACTCGGTGTGTCGGTTAATTGTCATAACTCTTTCATATGTTAGGTCTACTGGTATGTTAATTTAATTTTTTTAATTTTGTCACTAATATTTAAACCGATTTAATTAAATCAGATGCTCATTTAAAACTGTGTCGAGCATAGAAAATATTATATACATAATAATAATAATAATAACAAACAACGTGCATGTCTGGTTGCATAATCTGCTTGTAAAATACAAATTGTTATTTACAACTATTATGACAAATCGTAGTAAATCAAAACTCTGTTTATGAGATTATAGCAATATTACCTGTACATTATTGTAAATTCTAAGCTCTCAGGTGCAAATTGCTATTTTTAAAATTTATCTTGTTTTTTTATGTTATTTGTTATTTATCTATATGGATTATTCCCTTCCTTTTAGGGAAATGACGGTCATTCATTCATTCAGGTTAGGGTGGGCACTTGATGTCCGGGCACTTGAGCTTGGTGCTCATTGTACCATCCCTATTGATTCTCTTATTTCCACTCGAGCAGCTTGGTGTTCTCCATAACGGGGCACAGCCGTATTGCCCCAGTGGAAATTTGAGGACCTTCGAGGGCTCCAATAGATCTCTCCCGAAATATTTCTGCCTGAGTACCTTCAGTTCCTCACATGTGCAGATTACATGTAAACTCGTTTCCTCCTGTAGTTCGCATCTTCTACACCATGGTTTGCTTACACAGCCTGTGTTGTATAGATACTTTTTCTGAGGGCAGTGTCCAGTTACCAACCCAGTAATGGTTTGAAAATGACGGTCATTTAGTGTTCGTTTTAGTTCCTGTTTAAATAGCAGGTGATTAAATAATCTTCGACAAACAGTCGAAGCCATATAACTGTCAGAAATTTCAAATGACCCTATTCTTTTTTTTTACCACGAAAGAAGATGGTCATGTCGTTCGCTGCTCCCACGATTTAATATCATACATACATTTTTTGCAGTTTTTCAATTTGATGAGCGCAACAGTGCAATTTTAATACGTTTCGAATTAAAGAAACTGTAGGTATAAATTGACAAATTTAGCAAACTCTGCCCGGCAACGATATGCTATATATGAATATTCTCATAAACAACACAAGAGAGATATTTTGTAGTGTCTTCCACGATATGTGTGTGCCACGCTCCAATGCCTGCAGATATGAATACACCTATGGACAGACATTTGTCACACATTGTAGCAGACATGAGAAGTGTTGTTTGTGTTGTTTATAAGGCAGAGTTCACACCGGAGTGATGCGGCACGGATACGACACGAAGACGACAAGCGACACAACCAGTAATACCGACACGTGCCGTGTAAATTTAATTTAATTGTCGTGTTACTGATTGTGTGGCTTGTTATATTGCGTGTAGTATTCCTCCAGTGCGCATTCTACCTCAATTTACACGGTACATGTCGTGTTGCTGACTGCGCCGTTTGTCGTATCACTCCGGTGTGAAGTCTGCCTAAGAGAACTGCCGGAAAGGTTTCCGGGCTTACATTCGCAGACACAGCACAAGTGTAGGGGAAGTATTCACTCTAAGCACAAAATTTCGCGTCTGTCACGTCCAAGGTCTGCAGATTCACATCACGCGAACATTGACAGGCTTCGACACAGTAAATATAAGGACATCCGTGCGTTGGCCGATGTAGAAACCTTACGGCCGTTTGCACCGTTCGTGATTAAGTTATAATTAAAATTTAATCATAATTAAAGTTTAAATTCCATTGCAGCGACTGCTTAACTAATAATTAAATTCTTAATTCGTGGTTTTCTTTAATCAGTACCCCAAGTACGAATTAACTCATAATTAAAGTTGGCGCAAGCGTAGTTTCTTTGTTTACAATCGTGCTTATAGGCGATTATACGTTATGTTATGCGGTTTTTGGTTATAATACAAATATCTGTGATTGTAAATTGAAATAGCTAGCTAATTAAAGTGTTCACTTTGAAGATTAGGACAAGGAATAGCGGCGTGCAAGAAGTGTATATTTGGCAGGGTTTTAGAAAGTCCAAGGTAAATCAAATGTTAATTCCCGAAATAAAAACTAACAATAAATGTATTTGAGGATTACTCGTGGTTTCAGGTAGGAATGACCTGGAGGTATTTCGTAATAGGAAAGGATATCTTTCTATAAATTCACAATTTTTATATGATGCTAATTTAAAAATAATGGATATCGTAGTATGATGGCCAGGGAACACACTTTAACGATCCATTCTTTTCCATAAGCAACAGTGGATATGCCTCAAAAACATATTTATTGACCCCACTGTTAAATTCTGAAACAGTTGTGAAAAATCGTTATAATGAAAGCCATATTACAACACGGAATGTCATTGAAAGCATGTTTCTAAGAAGAATGTTTTCCAATACTGGCATATGGTTGTTGCTTCAAGCTGGATATCTTTATGGCAGTAATAGTTGGTACGCCGGTATTGCACAATATAGCCATAAATGTGGGTGAAGAGGAAATCAATGAAGAAAAATTAAATCAAGAAATTTTAAATGGACAACTTCATGAGATTAATTATGATGCTGCTGATGATGTACCTGCTGCGACAAGGCATTACTAATTAATGATTATTTCAACAATTTGTAATTCATTGCTATAGAGAAATTAACTTTTGAACATTTTTTTGTATTTGTTTTCTTTGGTTTTTGTATAAACGAAATATAATTTATTTACTCTAAATGCATTATCACTTTGATTTTTTTAAAAGAAATATTGTGTAAGTAATTAGCCATTTATTTATTAAATAAAAGGAACAAAATATATAAGGAAATGATGAAGTAATAATAAAATAATTCTAACAAGTAATAGCAGAGGCCAAATAAAGTATCAAAAATTGGAGCATTTGCAGAACAAACAAATAAAAGAATTGCATCATGAAAAAAAAACCTGCATTCACATATTAATTTCCATTTTAAAACTACTACTAAACTTTTTTTATTTCAATATCTAATTCTGTAGCAATTTTCTTCAGCTTAAATTCCAATAACTTTCAAATGCCGCTTAAAATCGCGCATTCGCATAGCGGCAATTTTCATTATGATGGAACAGTGATCCCAATGTAAATACAATTTTTGACTAAAAACTAAACTTAACGCCCTTTTTACCAACCTATATTTCTGTTGCAAACTTTTTAATTAACTAATCATTAATTAAATTTGTTCGGTGCAATCTTATTCATATTTAATTCGTAATTAAATTTAATCTTTGATTAGTTAATTAAAATGTTAATCACAGACGGTGCAAACGGCCGTAAGCGATTTCAGTAACGTAATTTGTGATAGAGGTAAACGAACACTTGTGTGATGTGTATAAAGCATTCTTCACTGTCTCAATATCAAATAATCAATGAAAAACTTCTATTATGCGGTTTCCTTTCTGTAGCAAATTAACTACAGTGTAGTGTTCGTTCCTTGGTCTTAAATAGCATCAAAATTTATGTAATTTTAGGTTCATACCCGTATAATTTCTGCTATTATTATTTTTTATATGCTCTATTACTTCTACAATAACATTTTTGTTTTGTTAGTATGCTTGCTACCGTGAGAACTTACTTGGACAGTGTTTTCCAATACTACAAACTTATATAACTTTATAGAACGAATGTTTACCATCCATCTATCTGTTACAAGGGTTTACCTTAAATGTACGCAATTTTTACCATTCTACTAATTGTAAGTAGACATTTGCTTGGCAAATGGTAAATCGATAAGGTCAAGGTTGATACACACTTACATTTCCTAAATAATTGAACCATTACTCCAGTCCCTCTAAGCTCGTTTAAATTTATATCAGAATGCAAAATTTATACCTTATTAACCAAATCATTCGCGCCTGCCTTATTATTCAATTAAACAGCGCTGTGTGGTTAATTGGGTTGTGACAATAAGAGACGAAATGAAAGGCACTTGAAGTATGCATTTGCATTTTTATTAAATAACAATTGTAAAAATGAAATGAAAAATAAAGCAATGCATTGAGAATTTATGTTATACTTAAGCTTCTGTTATTTCTTATTGCCCACTTAAACATTGAAAAATAACTTTTATGTAATGAGAATTTGGAGAAATGAAACACAAACACATTAGGAAAAATTCTAAAATCAACAGAGAGCGATTGGCATAGAAAATATTCAAATTAATAATCGAAAGTACAAGAATAGAAAACATGTTGATAATAAAAAAATTAGAAAAACAATACTTCAACACCTACGAGACGGTAAAAAAAGTTATAGTGTGTGGGTTCACTAAGGTGTTTGAGTTTTATTTATTTGACATGTGTATAGAGTAGTGATATTAAGGAATTGACGGTTTTCAACTTTCAAAATAGCTACTTTAAAATAGATGTTTGAATTTCTTTGAATTTATGATTACAAAAAGGTTTTATTACAACCAACTGTTTAAATTCTGAATCAGTTTGATCGGACACTGCCAAATTATAGAAGCTTAAATTGTAACGAAATGACTGAAACTCAAGTCGGTAATAAAAAAAAACCAACGCAGTATACACACATAAATTCTTAATAGATGTTTTGTGTTAGTTCGTCGATACAAATAAGAAATTTAAATTTCCTATAACTGACCTGTGATGTCTTCTAAGTTAGATGTAGACTAGAGGTGCGCATTTTGGCAATTACCTCGGCCCGGCCCGGCCCGTTTCTTTGTTAACTTGGCCCGCCCCGGGCGGTCTCGTCGCATTTGTCAGTCCAGCCAGCTCGTCGGCTCGCGGCCCGTCATATTCACCGATCGTCCTTCCAAAAGGATAATCTCTCCTTCAATAGGGGAACCATTTTAATTTAAAGACTGTGAGGCTGCAAATATCTATAATAGGAGTTATAGCAACTAGTTCTGGCGAATACGTTGATTTAATAATTAAGTAGAATAGATAATTTACACAACATTTACAATTCCAAATAAACGTATGAAACGCATTTTCCTATAAAACAATATATCTTTTGCTACGAAATTAATTTATATTTACTATTAAAATCAAAACTAAAGTTTGGTAAAAGGAGGTCTAAATTAGGAATCTTGGATCAGAATTAGAATCTATTTACAAATAATAATAAATATGAAAAAATATAAGTTTGTTGTTGACAAGTCAATTAACTTTGTTATTTCAAGGGCGCTGAATGAATTAAAACAACGGCCTTCAAAAAGAACTACTAAAATAAGATTTCTAAATAAATCTGAAATTCGGGGTCCAGGAAATGTACCTAGCCACAATACGCGGAAAAGTTTAAAAACGAATTTGATATTACTTCCTTTGGAAAAATATAAAAAATAAATAAATTTTACTTGATCATATTCGGTCTAGTTACCTTATTTCTAACAGTTATTGTTACATTAAGTTCTCTAAATGTTGAAATGTTTAGAAATGAGTTTAAATAACAAGAAACTCCGTAACGGGTCTCAGAATACTGATTCTGAATAGGTACACTGCCCGACAAAATTAATGTCGTTTTCCACAGCGAATTTTCGTGTTTTCCTATCGATTTCTTTAATTGCCAAGTATTTTTACAGGTAGGTAGCCCAAAAAACCTCCTACCTGCAGAAGCTAATGGCAGCAGAACGCGGGTCTGTTTAAACGATGCAGCAGTTTTGATAATCACTGCGTTATAGACGACGACATTAATTTTGTCGGGCAGTGTACTTATTATCACGGTACAAATATTACGGTATGCTTACGCGCATATGGAAGTTATATCACATAGGAGCATAAATGGCGCTACATATATAATTACTATTATATTAAAGTCCATTTCGGCCGTGAGGGTTTTGTTAATGTGAAAGGTAAGTTTAGAAAATCCGGACGCGGTTACAGAACATATTTTAAAAGCCTTAAGGTGTTTTCACGATTCAATTTTCTAGAAAAAACACGAAAACACTTCGTAAACACACACGAATTCGCTACAATGTAGAAATAAAACCACGAGCGCTACTAGATGGCACAAGATAGGTAAAGTAAATTTCAACTTAAAACGGGCTTTTTTAAAGCAAAGCTGCATTTGAATTACATTAATTGGTAGTTGTGAATAATTAATTCAAAACGAGCATACCGTATTATTTCTACCGTGCTTATTATCTATTCTCAAGGTTAAGGTTTAAACCCAATGCGGGTGCGAATGCACTAATGCAATAGCTCCGGCTCCGGTACTTTGACTCCATCTAGTTCAATTGAATCCGAAGCTGCATTCAGGTTCCTGCATCCCCATCCGGAGGATTAGCAAACCCGCTCTTTTACGAAAAGCGAACTTGGTGCACCTGTTTCGATAAGCGAGCCAGCTCCGAAAGAACAGGTCCGATCCGAAGCAGCCATCCCTAATACTGATTGATGTAGAATCTTGCGGTGCATTCAATGCTTTACTGAAAAATACTACGTTGCAATTGAAAAAAAAACAGTTCTTTACTTAAAAAAAAAAAAACCATATTAGACTTCAGTTTCTGAACACCTATATAGGATATTGCATTGTATATAAATACCTATGACCATCTGCTTGCATCAACATCGGTAGAATATCTTAATGTCCAATAGTCTATGAGAATTTTATGTGAAAGAGTGCAAACGTCAAAATTTTGACAAAATCTCAAAAACAAATACAAATATCTCAAAAACATTTAGCTTTAGGAATAGGGAACATTAATACAAACTCATCACAAATGATGCGAGTAATACACTGGATTCATAAAAATTGCACCATTCCGTTTAGAATAAGAAAGTTGATATAGATACCCTGTATGCCAAAAGTGCTAGAAGGCTGAAAATATTTTTCTTTAGAGATCATAGTTAACAGTATCATTTACTGCAGTTCAAAATGAAATTCCTAGTAGAAGTTCGAAAAATTCTAATGACCCAGTTCGGTTGGACATCCTGCACACATTTACGTTACTTAAATATTCGATACATGACATCTTAATGAAGAGTATCACAATAGTGGTAATGTGACGTTTTTTCATGATGATCCACTCATTATCGAAGTCTGTAGGTTTCCGTATATCATTTTTCTTTTTGGACTATCAATTCACTATTAGAGTAGTAGCATATTATTTATAGATTTCTTTTCTATTAAATTATAATATTAAGTGAATTATTTTTGTTACAGGCATAAGTTGGATTGATCAAACTCCGGGACCAATGCGAGGAAAAATATAATAGAAGCACAAGAAGTTTTGTACTTTAATCGTCTAATAGAAAAAGTTCAATGTAAACATATTAATCAAGATATGATAAAAATAGTCCAGTACTAAAAAAGATTTTTTGGTACATTTCTTTTCTGACCTGTTACTGGAAACACATGGGCCATGAAGACGTATACGGAGTGACGAGAGTTCTTAAAATTTATTGGGACATGTAAACAAGAAGATAGTTGTGCTATCTACGCTTATCTTTACACTGAGGACTCAGAGGCTCATACATTTAACAAGGTAATTTTGCACTTTGTTCATTTATACTTTATTATTTACGATTACATACGCACATAAAGCATTTGTATATGTTTAATGTCTAGAGGTGAAGCACGACTGTTAATTTGAAAACATGCGCTTGTCACAAAATATGATCGTGTAGCTATGTAATAAACAGTACTTAACCGGGAACATTTTTGATTATGTCACAATTAAGATCACGCGAAATTTAGGAATAAATTAAATACTTAATTTCATATGTAAGCAACAAGTTACTAATACTTATTATCGCACAATTTTAACTAAACTTGAAGCGTAATACCTATTTCCTGTTTTTAATCGCAATTACACACGCATATGTATGTACCACATGCAAAGAAGCGTGTAATACAACCCAAATAAATACATTAACCCATTAATGGCCAAAGTATAAGCAACGAACCACTAACAGAATATATCTTTTTATTACTTCTTTTTCAAATAATTTTTGTGGAGTCAAATTCTACACCTAATTAGTTTTAATTCATATATTCTTCCTAATTGTTTGTCTGCCATTTCTTTAAATGGAAATTGCAAGCGATTCGACAAAATAAATCTTTTCACTTTCACACACACAATATACATGCCGTCTTCCGAAAAGTGCCCGAGAATAACAATTGCTTTTTGATAAATGTAATTTTAAGATTTGGAGCTGAGTATTAACACTTCTTAGAATTGCTTACAACGTATCTTGTTAAAAATTTGTCAGGAAAAATAATGTTTGGAAATATCCAAATATTCACACAAAAACGAGTTTCTTTGAGGTAAAGTATATTGCTTTGAATGGAAAATCTTCTTATAAGTGTACTAAACAACAGAACGGGCAATACAATATAAAGCATTAGAAAAGAATAAATCAGTACCTTGCTTTAGAAATATTATATTATATTACATAGATATACATATATTGCTATGGAATCAGAAGTATGGAATCCAATTTAAAGTCATTTAAAACAGGTTTCAAAGCCAAAAGAAGAAAGTAATTGAAAGGTGAAGCGCGTATTCATTTGCCTACTTTACAGGCAAATTTTGAACTTGAATAGAATGACTATTAAAATGAACCATCTTAGCAATAGGTGCTAAGTATAGCCTTAATTATAATGCAAACTTTATTATCTATGTTAATTCAAGCTTACCTGGTATATTTTTATATTATTATATTTTGCTCCAAGATTTTTCATGCTGTGGGATGTCTATTTGGTAACTTTTGCTGTATTCACCTCAAACTAGAGTATATAACGATATCTTAACGTCAGTTACTGGTAGCTATTCAAATTTAATATTGGCTTGCCTGGTAATGATAACAATCGAAGGCTGATTACTGCCAATTTTAGTTTGAATCCTCATTCTGCCTGTGGCCACGAAAGACGACGGTTGATATTGAACTCCCATAACGATTTTTATGCCACAATATCAAAAATATCAGAGTTCCACGAAGTGTTTATCAAAAAAAGTATCGATATTGCTCCTGAATAATTTAAATCCTTACTTTTACCTATAAAATTGTCAAGAATTTCCTATAAAATTTCCTACGAAGAATCCCAACCGGATTATCATTCCGTACTATCGACCGAAACGGGGGCCCGTCCTACCGAAAGTCCAACCTGTACCCAGAGAATTGCCAGTTCGTCGTTTAGAGTGTGTGCTGCCTAGTCAAGTTAGTATTCCATTAAGTATTTCCCACCTAAAAAAGTAAATAATTAATTAGTTTTATTTCAATATTAACCAGAAATAAGAGTTTTTTTATAATATATGTTCACTATACGTTAATTTGGGGTTAGATTTATATGAACCGCCATTAGTTCTAGTTATTTTAGGAATATTTAATATTTAAGGGTTGTATTCAAAAGTCACTGAGTTGGTCTGTGATAAAATAGTTATTCTTAACAAATATCGATAATCCAGATGATAGTTTTCTATTAAATTTAGTTTCTGCTATTTAGGGGCAGATGGCTCTGAATTTAAATTTATTCTTTTTAAATTGACGTTTCTTTAACCTCATTCATTTAAAGTACCAGGAAAGTTTGAACGCGTATTTATGTATTGAATAAATTGTTTTTTATAGTATTTATTTACCAACATGCGTACCTGTGATATAAGAGTCTCAAAAGTGGTAAAACCACATTCAATAATTACTATTGTTCAAATTTTAATAATCCGAGAAAGGGTTTTGGGGGCGCCCCCGTTAAGTAAGAAAATTGCCTATTCGTTAGCAAGCGCCCGGATTACTGTTTTGACAGGCGATTTGGTGCTCTCGAAGAAGCGTCCCGTGCCACCTAGCAGGTAGGAGGTTACGTTTCACAGTATTCTTTTACTTATCAGAGAGATCGCTGGGTGGATAAAAACTACTATATTATTTTATTTATTTTATTGAAAAAAAAGAAAAAAAAATTATACGGACAAGCTGAACAATAAATAAATTGAAAACATAAATTTAATAATAATTATAATAATTAATTGTACTGAACTAAATAAAATAAAATTTACAAATCCCGGGCATTTTGTTCTGAAAAACAGGGCAATATATACTTCATATTAACTTGAGATGACTAATATTTACTTGTTCTTTATTATTCTTTTTATCAACATTTAAAACAAAATCTGCATGTGAAGGCTACAGTTTATGAAACCTACACAACAATAATTTGGAAATTGCGCACTTCCTGGAAGTTTCTACTTTAACCAATTTTTGGCACATAAAAGCAAAAGCTTTTAACTTTTGGGGCCTGAAGTAGAAAGGTTTCTTTCATTCATAGCAAGAAATGGTAACGTTTAATTGACAGATACAATGTGTTTTTTTCGTCTAATGAATATGTATTCTGCAAACAAAACTGAAATTTACTTGGTAAATTACAGTTAAAAATGTATTAACAGTTACCAGAATGGGCACATACGTCGGGTTTTGTTTTTACTAAAGCACTCCAGTGCCCGTCAACGATGAACGATAACCACATACTATGCATAAACGTAGGTATATGTACTTTGATAGTGGTAATAATGAAAGATTAGAGTTTTAGAATATTAATCTCTAACTAATTAAATAATAAATAAATTTATTTGCGAAGATTTTACTAATTTAGTCAATTTACACCTACAATTGTGCTTCTGATTGAAACGTATTCATAGAAGTTGACTTTAAGCTGTTAAATTTGATAAACAGCGCAAATTCCGCGCCACCTATATTAATACGTTTCGATCAGAAACACAATTGTAGGTGTCAATTGACAGAATTAGCAAAATTTTCGCAAATAAATTGAGTTTAATTTCCAAAAGTTCTCATTCATCATTATTTCCACTAAGTACATACACTCTTATGCGTAACATGCAATTATCGCGGAAGTGCACTGAAAAGCTTTAGTAAAAGCGAAACACGACGTGTCTGCCCATTGCGATAATTGTGTATACATTTTTCTCCAGTTTAATTGCAATTTACTAATTTAATGAGCGCAAAAGCGCAAATTTGGCCGCTTAAAGTCAAGCTATATTAATAGGTTGGAATCGATTGGAAACGTAATTGCAGCTTTAAATTGCTTAAATTAGCAAAATCTTCGCAAGTAAATTGAATTTAATATTCTAAAGCTCTCATTCATCATTATTTCCATTAAATTTATTTGACTTAAAAATAGTTGTATTAATATCCAATTTAACAAAAAAATGTTGTTTAATCGAGATATTAGATTTTGTGAATAAACTTTTCTTTAAGTATAAAAAAATAAGAATTTAAAAAAAAATGACACTCAGTTAAAAACCTACAACATTAATAAATTTAAACATTTTCAGTAACCTAGCCTTAAGGACAAAGTACCTAAGTAGTATTTAACTTATTTATATTGTTTATAAAACATACAAACACACAACATAAGAGCGATGCTAAGGTTAATCCGAAAAAATGCTCTTTGGCCGCCCATTTAAAGAATGAAAAACACTCTGTTGATTTTGATAATGTAAAATTTTTATTTTGCGAGAATAACTACAATAAAAGGGTATTTTTGGAAAGTTTAGCAATATATAAAATAAAAAACAATCTAAATTCTAAAGAACAAACACAAAATACAGTTAATAATTACAAAAATTTAATACACAATTTAAAAATTAAAATATAACTTAAATTTTATGTCTGGTACTGCGACTTTATGAGTCCGCCGTATATAGTTCTACATTTAAACATTTTCTGTCAAAATTTTAAACTATTAAACAAAAAAGATTTTCCCGCAGTCTCTCTCCATCCTCGGGCTGTTTTGGCCTCTTCAGCTTTTAATCTGTAGTTTTGTCCCCTTTTACATTAAATTTTATCTCTACTTCAATTTTAATGTGTGTTATTTGGTGTTGTCCGAGTTTTTAAATTAGAAGACCAATGTTAGCTATTCAAGACAAAAATTTTAACTTCGTCAGTTCGGATATGAGGCCACCATTTTGTTTCTAGTACCGTAATTTTTGGGCGACTGTAAGTTCCCATTCATTATTTTTTTAGTTAATAAGTTTTGTAAAATTGTAATTTTCCATCATTTCACCAACATATTGGAACATCAGAATCAGTAGCTGAATTTTTCCGTTTTAACCTCTATATATATATATATATATATATATATATATATATATATATATATATATATAGTAATCTTCATAGTTTTATCTCTTGACGCCAACTTCTGAAGTTTGACAATGAATTGAAGTGAACGTTAAGGCCGTTTTACACCTAGCTATTTATTGCGCAATTTATTACACAATTTAAAATTGTTACGTGTATAACACGGATTCGGCAATAAATATTGGCCAATTTGTGAAAAATTAAAACATGTTCTAATTTATAGTGCGATGTCTGCACCAAGCGTATGCGCCTGTATGCATGTGGTTTTTCAGACAGATGTGAAATCACATTATTGTATATTAATTAAAACAGCACTGTGATTTGTTATTGTGTCGTTACATAACAATTTACAAACAGTAGATGACAAAGAGAAATTATGCGAAATGATCTATATCGCGCCAGAACTGAAAAGCTATTATATCTTGCCACTATATAATACCAACTTAACTTATTGAACATACCTAACATGAATATATCAAAGGGATTTTTATAGGAACATTTATATATCAAAATTGTACGTTAAATATGTAATTCTGGATTCTTTAATGCACACACTCAGAAAAATACTTGCATTAATTAAACACATATGAAGTGTTTGAAAAAATATGATGGGATTAACTATATTTTTGTTTAATTATTCAAAAAAAGCTATTCAAATCAAACAAAATTTTATTTTTGGAAATTCTGGTTGAATTAACAATAAAATTTTGTTAGAATTATTGTTTCTGATATTTAGAACGCTATTTATTAAATTAATAAAAGAGGTTTGGTTAATCATAACCACTAGAATTATTATTTCGACAATATCTTTATTTTTGAATTTATTTTATTAAATTAACCACAAAAATTGTATTTTATCTACATAGTTTTCATTTGAAGTTGAATTTGGTTTACACGCTGGCGCCGCGCGTCTTTACTGTTCACACTTCACACACGTTTATTACACACTAGGGCAACATTAACATAATGTTGATCCAATTATATTAATAGCTTGAATTGAACAAAAAATATTTTTAAATTAAACAAAATGCAACAAAGTGTTTTTTGTTGATTCAACAAAAGAGCATGTTTGACTACATACAACAAAAAATTATAGTAGATCCAAACAAATTTTGGTTAAATTGGCGCAACTATTTTTCTGAGTGCATGCTAGTCGTACCGGAGGTTATGGTATTTATGGTTGTTACATTAACAGCCGTGCGCGCATTATCCTTGGCGCAGTTATTGGATAACGATGCTTCACCGATGGTCTAAAAAAATTTAGTTCCTTAATTCTTCATTGTAAAATAAATAGGCCAATAAATTGCGCAATAAATAGCTAGGTGTGAAACGGCCTTTACAAGAAGAAGAAATATATGTATTTATAGATCTAGAAAAATGATTGCGCAACTTGAAGTAATGATGTATTTGTAGATTTCCTTAATACAACAAATAAAGCCAACATTAAAATTTCAATTATGTACAACTATGCACATATTGTAGGGTGTAAAGGTTATGCAACACCTTTCAGTTTTGTGACCTTTTATTGCTGAAGTATGGCCGGGGTGTATTTCTAGTTAAATCCAGTCTCATTGGCATTGTATACGCTGTTTGTGCCGAAATTAATAACACGAGGTTTGATTTTGGTCCATGTAATGAATTATTTGTCTATCGCCAAAGTTATTTTCTAATTTCGTGAGGACATATTTCGTAATAAACGGTAGCTTATTCGTATGGGAACACTTCTACTTTTCTCCATCTATCTAACTTCCTTTAACTTTCTGAAATCACGCCTTGCATTGATTTCAGCAGAGCGTCGATTTGTTTCATCACTTTTCCAGCAGTCTACAGCTTTAGTGCTGTAATCTAGGCCAAGGACACGTGCAATAATTTACAATTCCAATTCTGCTATTTTGCTTACTCCACATAACTGTCATAATCTTGCTCGGCTCCATACAATTATATACTTTAATGACCTGTAGTGTGCCTGACAAGAACAACATATTTTTATTATGCATTCTTTCAATAGGTGTCAACAATAAATACTTATTCTTAAAAATAATGAATCGGTAGCAAGGAGATTATATTAAATTACTTGTTTTAAGTATTATGGATATATGCTGCTTACTGAGAAAGATCATTATCTGCATAAATGAATCAACATTACTAATAACCACTTTATCGTTATTCCGATCTCAGATTTTTTTAAAAATAATATGTTGTTGTTTTATGTAATACTATACATACCATGTTTTAACAAAAAAAAATATTTGTAATAGCTTTTGAGATATTTGTCTAAAAATCCTGTAAATTTTGGGTAAAAAATGCACCCCGAAATCGAGGGATTAAGCCGCTAGAAACTTATGTTGCTCTAATGAATACTATACTCTTCCAGTATTTACAACTTTATAGAAATCTGAGTTTAAGGGTTGCCGGTGTTCCCTTGTAAGTTTATTGTTTAACTTCGGTGAATAATTTGTACAGGTAAGGGAAAAATCTGTGGACAGTTCTCTGACACGTAGGTAACACAAATTACATGGAACCAGTGGCGGTTTCTGTATAGGAGCACATGAGCACGTGAACCCCCTAAACAAGTCGTCGATTACAAACTAATAAAATCTATTACTCGATCTTAATATATTCGTGAAATATAACGCAGCGAAACGAACTATACGAGGCAACGTTCTTTTCTATACGTTACGTATTGCTGTGTACTGATGGTACCAGCATAAATGCAAAATGAATTTAAAAAAAAAATTAAATTTAAATTTAAATTTACTAGCTCAGCGGATAAAAATATTAAAGGGCGCAAAAGAACTAATAACCTCAAGGTTATTTTCACAATTAAACTAATCATGAAAAATAAAATGTGGGTGAAAGTAATCAAAAATAAAAAAACTGAAATTTTGAATGACGCTAATAATCATAAATTTTATTTTCATAAAAAAAAAAACATTTAATTACAATGATGTAGAAATAAAACCATGAATTTAAGATTCTGGCCGAAAACAAAACTGCATTAGACTCAACATTTACTAGAGGACAATTCAGAATCCTCTAAACAAGGCAAAAGACAAATTCGTTCTAGAAGAAAATCCTAATTCACAAAAAATCCACATCGTTTCAAAATTTAAACCAAACAAAATTAATTTAAACGTGGACAAACAAGTATATAAAATTGAAATTTAATCACAAGCACAAAGCTTCTTTTCACCTACACCGAGGTGATTAGCAAAGAAAACTAATTTGAAAACTATGAAACGGAAAATTAAACTCTTTAAACTAAAAAAAAACGATATCTTCTAGAACAATATATAAAATAACTGATCTTACATCCGACTTGTGTACACAATAAAATATAACAGCAATTATTAATAAAAGAGTTCCTTGAAGGATGATAAAAGTTTCAAATTAATCGAACAACATTTTAAATAAAAATTAAATTACCAGAAAATGGCAGCAAAGAAAATAAATAACATGTACTTACTCCGCAATCTTTCAAGAAACTACCTTTTAGGGGCCCAAACATCGCATACATATAACAATTTACAACATCTGCGTGCACTCGCAGCGCATAAAATGCAAAGAAAATAAAAACTAGAATATTACAATGAACTATATACAATACTGGTAAAAGCAAAATGTACAACTGAATGAATTTAAATTTAAACAGAACAATTACATTAAACTTAACAAACAATTCTATTAACAAAATCTTTTCAAAATAAAATATTAAAATTGTGGAAACTCTATCATTGCATTGATAAAAATGATTTGGAATTAATAAAAATACAAATTTGAATTTCCGGAAACCCGGGTGCCAGATCACAGCAGTATGTATGTTGTACATCGTGAGCAAGCGACCTACGACGGAGCACGTGCGCAGACTAGCCGGGACTACGTAGATTTTATCCAATGCCTAGCCGCGTAAAGGACGTAGCGGAGTTGGGGAGGGATACGGCAGATTCCATATGAACGGTGCACAAATTGAGTGTGCTACTGTGCTCGCTTTCGTTACGTTTTCGGGTCACGTCAACAAATCGATCGACATCAACGTTCAGATATCGTGTTTTACGAATAAACTATATTATATATGTTTTGTTTATGAATGACCCACCATTCACAGGTCGTAACTACCATAAGAAGTAATACTGTTTGTTGGTGACAGTTTTATAATGAAACCAACGGTGCGTAATTATTTTAATTTATTAAATAACATACTGCTGTAGTTTTTTATTAAAAAAAAAAACAATTATCTGAATAAATTTCTTAGTTTAATGTTATTTTCATTTGAAAGTTGTTTGATATTTAGGATGACGTTGTATTTCTTTATACTTAATTTTAACAGAATTTTCGTGACTATAGATAACATTATATTATTTATTTCACTATTGCTATATTTTTCCGTATTGGACGATTTGTTTCCAGGTTTTTGTTTGTTTTCTGGCTCTCTGCTTCGTACGTTGAGCGAGGAGCCAGTGTGATATAGATATCGGGGTGGCTCACATGTGTTGTTTTCTTTTGCTTGGAATTTAAAAATTTTAATATATTAATCTATTAATTTGTTGCTGATATTAAGCCAGTGCTCAATGTTTCATCACACTCGTGCAGTTTACATGAGTAATTAATACAGGTCTGTATTAAATTTAATTTTCTATTTTAGTTTTAGGTATAAGAAGATTTTCAAAGAATTGTAGATGATAAAAGTTGATATAGTTAACACAATAATCATGGTTGTAACCATTTAAATACTTAGTGTTAATTTATACATATCTTAAATTTAACTTAGTTAAAAAAAAAAGAAATTAGACAACATATTTGTTAAAAAAATATATCTATTTTATTTTAAACACTGATTTAAATTTTCGTTTGAGATACTTCATCTACAGCAATACGTTTATTAAACACGCGCACATAAAATCACAAACTTAAACTCGTAAATCTTTAACTGTTCCCAAAAAACGTACACTTCAACATTCATACAAATAATAATTGATTTTTTAGAAAAACAAAAATAAATTGGCAACAGCGCAGCCTCAGTTAAAAACTTCGCCGCATCGTTAAATCCCTTTGCAAAAAGCCGCCAATAATACGCTTTGGTGCAGCCGACAAACAAAAAAGAATATATATAGTACGTAAAAAAAGTAATGAAATGAAATATACAGTACGTAAAAAAAAGATAATGAAATGCACACAAAACAAACAAAGTAGTATTGCAAGTAAACACTAAACAATATATAAGTAAGAACTATGGATGCGAACAGTTTTACTGTGCAATATTTAGTTATGAACAAAAAATTCAAGTTAAAAGTATGAGCAGACCAAAACCAGAACTTAATTTGACGCAAACTACAAAGGGCAAATTTAGAGACTTTACAAGAAAATTTAAGAAGGACATGTACGAAAAAAATGATTGGATTTTAGTTAAAAATTTGCGTGTTTTTGATTTTGTGAACACCCTACGTTTCCGACCACGAGCCGCCACTGCATGGAACGCAGCCCTAACACGATCGCAGTAAAGCGCAAACATTTTGAGACCGTAGAAATTGTAAGCCATAGCATTATTATTTTAAGATATATCAGGAGAAAATGTTGCTGATTTTCAACAGTGAAAGTAATGATTTTCTAAACAAATCCATGAAGGTAGAAAATCATTAAAAACACACACAATTATTCTATACTATGAGAGTCTTTTGAGCATATTTGTCTATTATTCTACACCACTTTAACGTCTATTGTAAGAGAGGGCGGTAGTCTGATAATCAGTAATCGCTTAGAGCCTCTATCAGGTTAAAATTAGGAAATTAATACTTTAAATTTTTAAGTAAATTTATATTCTGTAGTAAACAATTAAACGTTTGCCTTGGTGCTTTAATTTTATGACTGTGAGATGCTGTGACGTTGCGCGGTGCATCTGGTAGAATTATTACAATTAGTAGTTGCTGAAATAAATGGAGCGATGTTTGGCTTTTTGCTAATTAATTTAAAGTTATAAATATTATTAGGTATTAGGAAACTTATTATGAAAATGTAAAATCTCCATAGTTTTTAATTACGATCAATTTACATTGATTAAACTATTTTTTATATTTTATATGAAATTAGAACATTCACAGCTTCTTTTTGAAAATTGGCTTAACAAGTATTTGTTAGTTTTAAGCGTTTGCCCAAAAATCAAATTTTGTCATTAAGTACACGTTAAACTAACTAATTATTATTAAAATTAATAAATTTTATTAGTTATACCTTCAATATTAATAAACAAATTCTATTAAGTACTAAAAAAATACATAAATTCTGAAATAAACAAAATATTTCTATCTAAATTAAATTGACAGAGATAAGAACAAACATGGAAAATGGAGCGATGTTTGGGATTTTGTATATTAAGATACTTATTTTGAAAATGCAAAATCTCGATAATTGTTAAATTACAATCGATTTAGAGTTATTAAAATATTTCCTGTATTTAATATGAAATTACGACATTTACAACGTCTCTTTGAAAATCTAGCGTAACAAATATTTGTTAATTTTAAGCGTTTTTCCGAAAATCAGATTTTGTTATTAGATCTACACTAAACTATGATTATTAATAATTAGTAAATTTTATTACTGCATAGCTTCAATCTTAATAAACAAATTGTATTAAGTACTAGAAAATTTACATAAAGTCCCAACAACCCTTTCAAAGTATAAGTTAAAAATAAGAACTCGAGTTAACATTCCTTTACAAAAATCAATTCTTCTTAGGCAGTAAACAGCATAATATACAAGAGCCATTGTATGTTTCAAAGCCAAACATCATGCGGTTTATTTACTAAATAAAAGATTTAATCTACAATGGTTCTATTGATTCACTCGATCTTAATACATTCTTTTTTTTTGTCATTGTCTGCGCCTTTTCGAACGGAAGAATTTAATTTAGAGAAAGGATTTCGGAACCTAAAGTATTTCAAGTTTTATATAACGTTTTCGTGTATATAATAAAAAGTAAAATATCAATAATAATTCAATGCTCCAATATGATATACCTATAAATTAGGAATGAATGGCCAAAAATAGAACACTATCGGTTTAAATTATTTGTTTTGTCAAATTGCGACGTTTCGACATTTAGTGCTTTTTAAGCTGTAAAAAAAAATGTTAATAAGTTACATTAAATTTTGACTAACTAATTCCAAAATTACCAAAAATAAAATCAAATAAAACCTCGTTATTCAGTTCTAAGATACACATATTAATGATATTTGTAATTTACTATAAGATTTGTGAAATTATTGCACATACTTATATTAAAAATTGACACCGATACTGTTCGAGTAAGCAAGCGAAAAGAAACCGAAACAAATATCTACAGCGTTCAATCATTTAAGGAATAAAAACCAACAACTTTTCAGGCCGATATGAAATGCACGCACCACAAGAAGTAAAGAAGCAAAATAACCAATCTTCTCATTCTATGAATACACGAAATTTATGATATTTCCGGTAAAATAAAAAATGGATTTGAATATGTATATATTTATCGTCCTAGAAGTGCTTTATTTGTATATTTTCATCTTTAACAATTTGTTTTGAATTAGGTACAAATTTCTACGCTATTTTCAGTAGTTACTGTTAAAAAAATATTTCTTGTCGTCTTACATACACACATTTAGGCGTAAATTTATGAACTATGCTTTTGTCGAAATTAAATGAATTACTTTCTGGCAGTAATTTCAGTTGAAGTTTATTGATTCGATTTAATTGAAATATATTTTTTATGTATTCTACTGCTATACATTTACTTTTATCATTTAACATCATAGCTCATAGGAAAGAAAATGTATTTATTTTAATCAAGTGAATCGCGTAAATGGATTTTTTTCAAAATAACACATAAAACTAATGACTTTGTTTGTCTTTTGTTTATAATAAAAAAACAAATGAACATTAAACCATAATAAAATACATCCTTAATTCAAAGTATTTACACGTAGGAATTATTTTTAATTATCAAAATTTATAGCAGATGTTCAAGTAGGTATATCCTCTTTCTGTTAAGCATATTTCTACCCTCTTTTGCAAATTTTAGGGTATTTTTTTCAACAATTCTACCAAGTGGATGGAGATGCCTCTTCTATTCTTTCTATTTTCCTATGTGGACGGCTGTTTCTTATATACAAGTTTCTTTAGGGGGGTGCCTAACCTCTCCCCCCAAAAAAAAAAAAAGAATCACTGAAAACGTATAACATAAAACAAATTATTTTTTGATAGTTTTGACTTTTACTTATTATTAATTAACTATAATGGTTGTTTGGTAGGTTATGGTAATAAACAATTACCATATTACCATAGCTAATCATAGACGAATGACAATGGATTTATTTAACAATAATTATCTGCAATATCCTACATGAGTCGTTACAAATGTTTAGTATAAATGAAAGGGCTTTACGTAAGGGTTAATTTAGCATATGCAAAGATATAGGGTGCTATTAAAATAAAAGAAATTAAGTTAATTTGGGCTAAAGTTAAGCAAATGTTCAGGACTATAATAGACACCTGTGTATAATTATATAGATTTTAATTTCACTGTTGTATCAAGTTAAGTATGCATTTATGATATTTAAAATATGAATATCTAAAACAAATGCATATACAAACTACGCCGCCCTAACCGAAAGCTTGCTTTTTTTACAAAAGCGTAAATAACATCATTGTTATTACAGAGAGACATATAGTAGTAGAATTTAAAAATGCAATAATATATAGGGTAAATTAATGTATTTCTGCTAGTAACTGTAATGATTAAGAGAACTTTTTCCCAAGAAAAATTTTCTCTTGACGCAGGATTTAAACCACCTCTCGTTTACTGGACGAGTGCCTTAGCAATTAGGCCTAAGAGGAGCGTGTAGATTCGAATAATAAATCGACCTATGTCGATGTTAGGTCTTGAAAGGCCGGCAGGACGGCGAATATGCAAAGATTAGAGATTAAGAAAGACAGTTATTAGTAGAAATACATTAATTTGTTAATTTCTTCCTGCTTGCAACCTTGCAATCTTTAAATATATAGGGTGTTTTAGTTAAAATAACGATGTAAGTATGCGTTTTCTTACTTTTGGAACATCCTGTGCAGTCAAAAATACTTTTAGGTTATGCAGCATTGAATTCTGAGAAACTTTTTCACAGCAGACTTTTTCCTAAAATCAAAAATAGAGTTGTAATCAAAGAGCCAGTCTCCGACAGGACACAGTATACAAGACGAGTGTCATTAAAAAAATATTGAAACCAAATAAAAAATACTGTGACTAAATGGAGCCAAAATGTAATTACTTAATGATTCTCAATTATATATTTTACAGTTTTACTCATGCTAGTTTCTCATAAAGATATATATCCAAATTTCTTGTGTTCCCGAATTTACTTTATCATTTAGATCATTGTTGTTTCTGCCAGGACAATCTTCACAATTCCTACGCATGTTTAGGTAATGTAATTTTATGGACGCATAAAGGGTACTAAGCTCATGCAAATACCGCATACAAATAATAAACTAAGAAATTTAATTGTACATTACGATTCATGCGGATACGCGTGTAAAGCAGAAAATTGTCTCTGTAACTTTAAAAATAGTGAAATTAAACAAACCTCTCCTCACATCTGAGATTTTCGCACAAAAATTTAATTTTTTCGAGCGTTGGTTATATTAGAAATTCCAAATTGATGGGCTAGCATAACTTCTGTAGATCATTAAGGCCGTATTATTTTATTATGCTGTATGGATACGCTTATGTACGCAGAATATTTATGCGAGAAATTCCAACGAGTCAAGTTTATTGGAAGGGCGGCTCTGATTCTAGGTCACGCTATCCCCCTCTGAAAGCGTAGGTATTTCTTTATATGCGCACAGCACATAATATTGATTTGGGTAAGTTAAATGGAAGTAATAATTGCGCAAGTATTAATAATAATGGCGTTTATTATTTTCTACTTCAAAGAATTATAATAAAAGTAATAACAACAGTAAAAAATAACAATGGATTAATAACTAAGACGACAATTATATTTTGCACAGAAAATGAAAAGGCTGGATTCAAATGTCAATTCCAGTGGAGCGACTTATGAATTGTAGGTATGTCAAATTTGCGAATTCCGAACATTAAGCAAACACTTTTTATCACGTTAACCTTACACACTAAAAAAAAAATAGGTAATTTTTCCTGGTAAAAATAACTTTTTTGATAATGTTCCGCATTGAATGGTGGTAAATGTGCAGAAATTTAAGGAAAACTTCGAAACGCTAGAAATTTCCCATATATGTTGTACATATATTTTGTGTGGATGGAAGATTTTGGTTTCTTAGAAAAAATCTCTAACACATGCAATATTACTAAGAAAAATATCGATACCTCACAGGAAAACTTATTTTTTTTTTACAATTTGGAAAATTAAAGTTGAAAATAAAGTAATTTTTAGGTGACAGGGAAATAAGTAAGTTGCGCATGCGTAAACAAAATCAGACGTTGGCAGAACTGACACTGTATTCGGTCACACCTGGTTCTATTCTTTTTTGTTATTTTGGAACTATTATACTCATTACTTAGAAGCGGTATTAATTCATATTAGAAAATCTGTTTGTTGTTCTTTTAATGTAGGGCAGAACAGACTAGCTCCTATTAATGTTGAAATTAACAATGATATAATGAAATCCACGGAAGGGTGCCAATTTTTAGGCATCAACTTTGATCATAATTTAAATTGGAAGTTGGAATCTGACCAACATGCTCAGCTCTTTTACGTAATATGTGTTCAATAATGTGGGAAATATTTTAACCAAAAGACAATTAATTTTTATCTGCTAAGCGCATGTGGAATCCAGACTGGGCTATATTTGTTTATGGAATAATTCTGGTGCGGCTACTTCAGTCTTTTTAGCCCAGAAGCGTATATTACAACGTATTGCCAGGATATCGGATAACTGTCCTTGCAGGCTATTTGCGCAATATAAAATACTTCCCTAGCTTGTTTATTTATATATAACTATAACTGTATATATATTTGTACCAATAATGATCGATTTGAACGCAAGAGGAACAAACAGGAATATCAGAAGCCGGGACTTGCTGCACCTACCCATCTCAAAATATCGTAAAAGAGCTGATGCCCCAGACCACATTGGCTGTAAAATACATAATTATTTACCTACCTCCATTAAATCAAGTAACACCATCTACGCTCTTAAACGGAAACTAAAATATTAATTGCTTAAGAGAAGTGCAAGCGCCATTGTTTTGTGTGGTTTTGTTTTGTATCTGTCGTTTGTTTTATAGTGCTTTTTAACTTTTTTTTACACTCCTATGATCATGTCTATATTCCAATATGTGAATCCATGACAATAAATGAAATAAATAAATAAATATTTTAAAGTCTGTTACGCAGTCTGCTACAATTTGAACATGGAATATCTGAAACAACTTACATACACCGTGGAGTTAGTTCAGCGTTATCTGTTAAAAACTCACTCAGACGTTTCTACAAAAGGCACTTTATTTTTCACAACAAGAAAAGAAAGAAAAAGTTATGACATTCAGGAAAATAACTGACTTCTACAGAAGATGACTAAGACAAGTAGGTAATTATCTTAATAAATAAAATATATACCAGAAAAGAATCTTTTCTCCAAAAAAATACATATCTTTGAAAAAAAAAAATAAGTAAAGAAAACTTATTTGAACTGGATATAGTAACTTAAAATTAATATTATTGTTTCCTTTGAAGCGATCAAACTATTTCTTCAAAATAGTATACAAATAAATTACCTTAACAGCAAAAAAATATTTGTTTGCATATATATTAAGTACCATTTTCTTAAAGAAACTATTTATTTATTTTATATAAAGCCGGTACAGTTACCGACAAAGTATTAGTAGATTTACGTCAAAATTATATTACTTAAATCATCAGGTCATGATGTTCTAAACATATAATAGCAAAGTTTTCTGGCCTATGGTAGCAAATACGTTAAACATATTGTACAAGTACCTACAGAAATTGCCGTGGAAATGGCGGTGCTCCTATTTCACTACACTAGCTTTCCATACTCGTATAAATTTTCCACATGGCAGACGTAGCTATCAAATATTTATCTATTACTTGCTAGATAAATATTTCTTAGGAACTGTTATCACGACAGTTTCCCATTGCACACGGTGGCCCTACATTCTTACGAATTAACTGCCAATGTAGAGGAGCAACGGGGCAACTGCCATGCAATGGTTTTGGAGTAAGCATTAGAAATTTTCATATTTTGTTTGTCTTTTATGCATTAAATTCTAATTAAATAAACTCTAACACAGCCCTTTCATGTTGACGGTATTTCCTTTTTTGTTAGGGAAAAAACCGAAATACTGAATTTTTCTTTCTAATTTTACTTTTTTGAAAGTAAATAACTAAAACTTCTAAGGAAATTATTACTACCTTAATAAGTCTACTTGTGACTGTTAGTAGTAGCGAGTAATCTTGGAAAAGGTACCCACATTTCGAAATTTCACTATGAATATTGCATATGATAAAACAAAGGTAAAATTACCTACAGTTGGAAGTATTGTTTCTAAAAGTAAAATACCTATGCTGTTTTAGAGGCAAAGAGTTGTCCCAAATTCGTAGAGGAATTTTACCATTTGTGTTTAGTGTAGTATTTTAGTTATATATTTTAGTTTAGTATGCAACATATTAAGCACTTAAGAGCTAAGCACTAGCAGAATAATGGAGAACAATAAATTATTATAAAGCTAAAGATTCGTATAGTTCGACTTTTGTTCAAGATAAATAATGACCGTGATGAATGATATTAATTTTAAAGATTTCTCAGATACACTGAGAAAAGAGATTGCATTAAATGAAAAGTTTTATAACTTTTGGTTTTTATCATGTTCAACGAAAAGAATACCTTTTCTCAGAAAAGTGTTTATTTTAATTGAAAGTAGCGTGCTGTTTTGCCGGAAGACTATTTTCTTCTTAAGTGCATGCTTTTCGACGAAAAGTAACCGTAATTAGATGAAGTACACCTTAGTTTTGATTAATATTTTATAATGTCTGTATAACTTCTGTTTAAGTAAGATAATACACATTACATATTATACTGTTATTATTACGTAGATATTTACAACATATTTTAGTTCATTTTAAGTACGTTATCATATTATTGAATTATAAACAGTATTGTGTCAGATACACCAACAATAATAAACAAAAGTGAATATTTTTCGCGCGAGGTTAAAGAAATTTCAGAGATAATTGGAATGTTTTCAGTTAATGCTGATTTATTTATAAGCCAAGGAACTTTACAGCAGTATATAGTGTTTGAAGGTTTTAAAACTGTTATAACCGGAGAAACGATTTTGGTGTTTTCAACCCTGTTTCATGCATTTGGTTACAGTTACTAAATTATTACTTGATTTAGGGGTATTAAAAATATTCCTGTATTCAAACAAATAATTTGGTTAGTGGATTTATTTGAAGCTAGGGCAGTATTTATTAACTTAAGTTAACAAGGAAGTAAAAATAAATATCGCATTTTATTTTCGTATAACAGTTTTCTCTCTATATAGTACAGCAGATGAACAGATATACTTATGTGTAGTAGAGAAATTGTCGCATAGATGGCGCATCTTGTATTTCATTCCAGTAACATAACATTTCGCACAAAATAGGCTGGAAACTACGGTCGTAACATACTAATCTGGTATATTTACCATCACCATCTGATAGGAGTCATCGCCATTGAAAGGACGATTTCTTTGACGGCACACTAGAGTACTAGGATGGTCACTGCGACCAACTACCCCTATACTACTAGGATTTACAACATCCTAACGGCAAATCCCTCCTTAGTGCACGGGCTTTTGGAGATAAGTCATTTTCATTTCTATTAAAAGTGGTCACGGCATTTTGTTGTGTTTACGCTTAAGTCTAAAATGAATAATATTATAAGAAAAGGAAAAACCTCTTGAATAAAAATGCTTACGGTTTTCTACCAATCTGCATATAGTTTTCAAGTTTAAAATAAAGAGGACTTGAATCAACTGTCAATATCTTTCACTTAAAAGAATAAACTGTTTCAACGAAATATGTATTATTTCCGAAGAAATGCGTGAATTTAAAATTATATTCCTTTTCAAGGAAACACGAAATCATGTTGACTATATAAAAAACGCAAAAACTTTTGGTTTAATGCAATTCCTTTTAAATGAAAAGCATATTTCTCTCAGTGTACATTCTCTATTGTCAGGCTACTAACTTCTATATTGTTGATTACTTTCAGAGTTAAGGTATTTGTATTTTATATAAACATTCGTTTTCATAATACTGATTTTATCAGTATTCATATTACAACAACACAAAAAAAAATACCAATAACAGAATGGTTGCTTAAATTATTGTGTATTTAGATTAATTAATACTTTGATATCATTAGAGAAAACCCATTTTTTATAATTAACGAAATTCTTTGCATTCGATGAATAGATGACAACATTCTTTTACAAGCTTCACATCGTTGTTACGACACACTATTATAACATACTGACTGTACTGGACAACCTTATCATAATTTCGGGCGGTTTTACAGTATTTATCAAATATTATTTTGACATCGTTTATCTTTATGTTTTAAGCTTTTACAAAAAAAGGTTAATTCGCATTTCATATAGCATACTACAACATAATAATAGTATACATAGAACAACGCAGAAATCACGTAAGCACGCGGTAACTTGACGCTTTTATCGATTACTCGACACCAAGCAGAAAGTGACACCTTTATCCACCAGATTCATTACATCGCACACCCCATTAGGCTGACGATATTTCTGGGTCGGTTGAATCAATAAAATTTAATTTTGTTTTCGTGTACATACTTAAAAGTATCCCACAAGAAGCCAGATAGATGGCCCGAATATTTATTCTAGAAATTTATTCATTAACTATTTTGGCACCATTTTAGAGTAATATTAAACGTATAGTTGTTACGAAAGAACAAAAAATCAGATATCTAGCAACTAAATGACCATAGTACTAATATACATATATAATAATAATATCCCAGTTTTCTTATTAGAGATTGCGCAGGCATTTTTGCAAAGCCCTGGCACATCATATTTAATTTAATATTAGAACATTCTAAAATGCCATCAATTTGGAAATAGCGGCATATCATGTCCCTGTTCTGAAGAAGGGTGACCCATCCTGAGCTTCATAACTATAGACCCATATCACTAATATGCAAACTTGCTAAAATTTTAAAACTGTTTTATATTAAGCACGATCTATTCTCGGATTGTTAATTATAAATCCCCAGTACAACATGGTTTCATGAAAATAGGTCGACCGGTAACTAACTTGGCTTGCCTTCACCCAATTTGTTTCCGAGTTATTGATAACAGGGGACAGGTCGACCGTAATATACCTGGATTTTCAAGAAGGCATTTGATCAGGATAGATTCATCCATGTTCCTTTTAGCTAAATTGCGTTCCTTCGCTTTTCTAACTCCCTGCTATAATTTCCTTTAAAATCTTATTTGGCCTAAATAGGAAAACATGTGTCAAGTACCGTTAATTTCATATCTAAGTTCATTACCCTACATCAGGGCGTCCCGCAAGGCTCGAATTTTAGGACCACTTCTATTTTTAATTTTATTAATGACACCTGTTAATGATATATCCGTCCAAAAACTGATGTTTGCTGACGATTTAAAGTTGTTTGCCTCTATTGATTCTGTTGAGGACTGTTAGAGTACTTCAATTAAATATTCAACACTGTTGTTTCCTGGTGTAGTAAATGCAGGCTTTCACTTATGTTTCTAAGTGTAATTCTATGATTTTTACTAAAAAGATCAACCCGTTACTTTTCTTATACTATCTCCGATAACTACTTTAATCTCTGAAAGTTTAACGAAAGATCTGGAGTGTTGTTTGATCCCAAACTTTCCTTTTCTCATCACATAGCAGATGTTTGTCGCACGTACCTTTAAAATTTATGGTTTTATTTACCGCAATTGTAGAGATTTTCGTGATAACCAGGACGTTGGCGTACGTTGTTCTTTCTTTGATACGCCTCTAATTTAGAATATGCCATTTTTAATATGGTTTCCTATTTACTCAATTCATATAAATAATATTGAATCCGTTCAAAGAAAGTTTTTAAAGTTTCTTTACTTTTAGCTGAGGATCTATCCACTAAGGGGTATTCATATATGAGATACTTTTAGCCAAATTCAACTTTGAATCATTGCAAGTTAGAAGAATGGGTTTAGTTGATTAAATTTTATTTAACCTGGTGCATAATAGAATCGCGACGCCGTGGCTTTTACATAACTTAACTTTTTCATACCTAGGCTGAATGCCGCTTATCACCTACATTTTATTGTGATCAACATAGATCCAATGTGGCTGCTCCAGCTTCCCGCTCTCATTAATGTGTGGATCACTTTAATAGACTTTCAGATGTATGCGACATCAACAATGATGGCTTGAAATTTATTGTAAAGTGTGCTTAACGCCTCTTTCAATCAGTTATAGTCTATTTTCTTTTTCTTTTTTTTTTCATTGTTTTCCTGACTATTTCATGATATTATTTTGTTCTTTGAATTATGTAAGCAAATTCTTATAGTTTTCTTTTACGCTTAAATCTTAGTTAGTAAGAATGAATGATTTCTACTTTGTTAATGCTCCTTGGCATGTACTTTTCTTTTTCCTCTTATGTATTTTTCTGTAATTGGTGTGTTAAAAAACCTGTATAGGATGAAATTATTATTATTATTATTATATACACGAAATATGTTTTAGCAACGATTAGACTTACATTTTTTTTTCACTGAAAAACGTGAGATCATTTTCTAGGTATTAACAATTTTATTGAAGTTTTTGATACATTTATACCTCCATCGTATTATGCAAACCATTACAAATAATGGCGTATATATTCTATTAAATGGTAAGTAAATCTAACACAAAACTTGAATAACGTAACTTTAATGTTTGTATATGTAAAAACACAATTTCAACTAAAAACGATAATAGAATAAAAATATGTCCTTTTCATTCAAATTTAATTTAATATTTACTACTACATATATAAATATTAAATTAAATTTGAATTGAAAGGACATATTTTTTATTCTAGTATTGTTTTTAACTAACGCCATTCAATTGAATTGATTGATCATAATTTCAACTTCTTCTTACTTCTATATCTGCAACCAACATTTAAATAAACTCAACTACTAATCCCTCAAAAAATGAAAAGTCCTCGTACGCTGTCTGCAATTAAACTTGCCAACGGCCAGATATATTTCAAATATAAGTATTGCGAAAACTTTATATACTTTTAAAGCTCCCTCTAACGGTGTTTATCATATTATATCGGTTTGGTTAATTTTCGGGTATTTCTGAGAGTCAATTGTCCAACTTGCGTTATTTCGGAAATAGTTGTTATAAGTAATTGCAATAATTTGCGAGGCAGATGTAAAAAGAATAACAAACATTCATGCAGTATGCGTCAGATGATAAGAAGCACTTAACAAACAATTAATACTCAGTTGAAATGCGTAGATCGAGTTCAGGCGAACATAGAAGAACCAGCCAAACCTCATTACCAGGCTTGTAATTTCGGTCCCGTTCGATCATCTGTCGTGCGAAATTTTATTACTCGGAGTGTCCCTCCACAGTCTCTCGCGTCCCCACCAACTTAGCGATGCCACAATGCGACTAGCGACTAATGCAAATGCATGTGCATACAGAAAGATTGGTTTTCGTTTTCATTTAATAATTCCCTAATAAAGGAAACTTTTCTTATTTGTTTTAAGTTTTTACTAGAGATTTCGTTTTTTATTTTATACTTTAAAGAATGAAATTCCTATTCCTAATTTAAATTTTATTAAGAAAATATTTTCTTTTAAAACTTACCCAGATGAAATAAACTGTGGTTTTTATTTTCTTTACATTTTCTGAGTGTACTTTTGCATTGTTTTTTGCTTTCATTTTTTACTTGCGATTTCCTTTTTAATTTTATATCTTGAAGGTAGAAATTCTATTTTGTGTTTACATTTTAGAGGGTTCTGCAATACAAAAACATTACTGCGCGATAATCGGCCGAAAATTTTGTTTAAAAATTTAAGAATGTACCTAATAGTTTCTTCAAAAATTATAATTATCCGTTAATCCATTTATGGATATATACTACACTGAGTTTTCATATGGTTTTCCCTCTAGAGAACAAAGAAATGTAAATATACTTGTATGTGACAAATACTTAATTTTATATTATTTTCATTGCATCCGATTTTACATGCATGTTTACGCTGACCTAATGAGACTGTAGTTCATGGCAGTGCATTATACGAATGGGATGCATAATACTGCTACGAAGTCTGCGAGTAAAGTGGTGAACACGGGCTCGAACTACGCACGCTAACTCCGCCCAGCTTGTGTCGCGGCTCCTGGACACTCGCAGCAATAAATTTTCGTAACACTGTTATTCAAAGTGGACCGAAATTTCAACCCTGCTCATTACCAAGTGTACTCAGAAAAGAGGCCGTTCTACTCATTTATGGTTTTATATATATTATTAGCCTGTGTGGTACTAAGGTCCCTGCTGCACCCATAAATATAATGTTCCGAAAAAAGTTCTTGCTGGTGCCTTTTAAATTGCGGCCCATGTTTTGAAGTTTTTAATTTACAATTTGTTTTTATCGTGCAACTCAGGTTAAAAACTGCAGTACCAGCGCCTTCTATTTTCCCTTATTCTAATCGTCGCCATTAACTAGTGCGATAATTATGCATCAAATATGTTGAAGAGTGTTTTTGTTTTACGCGGGTACAGAAGAGTAAATGATATTGTTAAATGTGTCACTTTATAAATTAAATGGTGTTTATTTACTTAAAAAAATTCTTAATTTAGAAGAATCGAAGAAACATTTTTCGGACTTTTTTTTGATTTCCCAGCTCTGGTTTTGCATTGTTCTCGGGAAGTTAGTTTAGTTTAGTTAGTCTAGTAAGAGATAGCATCCGCATGGTTCGATTAGTCGTCCCGTCCACTGCGACCACCAGGGTCTATTGTAGAGCGGATGTTACCTTAAAGTTCCAACAAGTTCAGTTCTTTCAGCCTGTATGACACGATGAAAGTGTATCAAAGTTCTTTAAGAAATGTCGAAACTTTGTTACCAAAGTTACATTACAAAGTTTAACTTTGACAGCTAAAGATTTAAAGAGATAATTCAGGGGCCCCAACATACTAGCTTCACGGTTGTTTATTTTGAGTTTTTGAGGTTAAGAAATTAAGATTGTTTTGGAGAAGGTAGTTGTAGAGTAGCGATAGTGTTTGTATAAATTATCAGACACGCTAGTCTAATTCTTTCTATTTATATTAAATTTAAACGCTTTTACTAAAAATAATTGGTGTTGGCCGCAATGTCTGGCGCACGCGCAACACCATAATTTGATCGCGTTATGATAATAAAATTAGTTGTAACAACTATTTTTTATGTCAAAGTAAAATTAATGTGACGTCATCAAAGTCTATCAAAGTTGCCATTTACACGACGACTTTGAAGTGAATTTGAACCACTTTGACATAAAAAAATTAGGTAGTTTGATCGTGTCATACAGGCTTTAAGGTAGCTCAGTATCTTGCCGAATGAGATTTTTTCAGGCCACTTAGGGACCGGTCAGGCTTTCCGAGGTTACGTACCTGATTCTTGTAGCAGCAGTGTCAGAAAATATGGTCAACTGTCTCCTCATCTTCTAAATACAGTCGGTATTAGTAATGTATAAAGCTGCTTCTTTGCGTTGGCAGCTACAACCTGCTTCTGCTACTTTTGGCTAGCAGTTTAAAAAAGCTGCTACTTTTTGTAGCAGTTTTCCTTAAATAGCAGTATACATTAAACAGATAAACTGTTTCTATAACTTTGCACACCGCCCGAAAGTGTGTTTGCTGCCGCTATTCACTCAATATTTTTATTGCGGACGACTCTATTTGATTTAGTAACAAACGATATACATGTACTTACATATGTACTGCTGTGTACTGATTGAATAAATGAAAAATGCAAAACTGATTTTTACCTCATCAGAAGTATCCCAACCCCAATTAATTCTATCCCCTCCTATCTGAATACATTTCTTTTCTACATCAACAACATTCTTCTCAACTCTATCAACCTCGACTTTACTACTAATTTTGATTTCATCGATCCGTCTTAACCATTCTTCCTCTCTCTCTCTGTAAAAAACATTTCTTGCTTCTGCACCATTTTTTTATTAGCACTCCATTAACCTCATTAAGCATTCCACATCACCATCATTCATACTGGATACTTTCCTTAGTACTGTTCCTTCATCTTCTGAATACGCTTATCCTTCATCCTTTCCTTTGTTCCTACCACATCCGATTCCTCACTGCCAAAAATTCCTTGGTTCGGCCAACTCTGTCTTTAGGAACGTACACTTCCTGTTCTTTGGTGGGCTTGTCCGGATTCATTAATTATTATAATAAAAGTTCCTTGGTTGACTAAATAAAAGACAATTACATTTACAAAAATCAAAATGGATTACAAAATGGCAATAAAGATTTAAAAACACGTCTGCTCACGTCAATAGTCGAACAAGGAAGTCCTTAACAAAATTCTATAATTGTTTCTCTTTCAAAAATCCCTCTCTCAAAATCGTACAACGCAGACGTATAACATTACAACGACAAAAGTTTAATAGAATCCGCATAAAATCAGCACAAGCGAACAATAGACAATTGAATGAATGGATTAAATAAAAAAAATCTTAACACAACATAATAAAAACATACAATAAACTCGTACGCTAAACTTACTCAAAACAAAACAAAATTGTGAAAATTCTGGGTAAATTGAAGATCAGCTGTTTAAGCAAAGAAAACAACCATAACAAGCAAAATATGCAACTTAAAATACACTCAGCGAAATGGGTTGTATAACCACAGCAGTACGTATGTGAATAACTTTATATATATACACCTAGATATTGTATACATTTTCGTAACTAATAATGATCTACTAATATAAATAATTGATCAATAAATGAAAAAGTATAGTTTCTTGAACGGAAAAATTGGCATTTTCCATCAATTATAAAACGGTGATTGTAACAAGTAACAATAATAACTAGTAATAGGTTCTGAGAGGTTACGTTTCATAGTGATCGAGTTTCTATAATGATATGTATTATGTGTTTTTGCATAGATATTTCTTAACCAAAATCGATATAAAAACTAGGAAAACTAATCAGCGACACATTGTGTAGGGCTGTTACACAAAATAACTGTTATTACTTGGAATAAAATTGTCTCTAACTGGGCTTGACAAAAACAAGATTTCTATGTAGTTGTTAGAGAATTCTGTTTGTTTTTTATTCTTATTTACTTAAGCGGATGCGATGTTCGTATATTCGTTATTTCAAGTTTTTTTTTACCGCGTACATTTATTTCACACACCACTAAAATATAAGAATTTTTAGAAATATTTTCTTTATTATGTTTCTTAGTTCATTTCTACAATTTTTTTTTACGGGAGAAAACATCTATGATATGTACATAGATAGTGTCATAAAATAAACATAAACTGTTTCTTACAATAAAATGTTTCCTGAATTTATAATATCAAATAAATATAGCTTTTATGTATTTATCTTTGTTCTCTTGTATTATCGTCACCCAAATTCATATAAATAACAACACCATACACAAATTATTGTTAGTCTTTCAGTTACAAGTTACTACCAAAGCTTACTCCAATATGTGTTGCAATAGTTATATAGTATATAGTGTATAGTATATTATTATAACAATATGAATGTACTTTTAATAATAAGACAAGCTATTCAAATCTATTTGACAAAAACTCACTAAATTCTTCAATTTAATAGTCACATGAAAATAATGTTTTTTATTATGTAAGCACTGAAGTTACAACTACAAAATACAATAAATTAATAAATTATCAAAAAATTAAAAATCAATCTGCTCATTTAAATTATTATGAGGAATGGAGGTATTCCTCATCGGTGTTGTAAAAAATAATCAATTTAATCATTGAAAAAAATTAATCCCTTCTGCGCCACGCGCCTCTCAAAGTCATCAATACGACAAAATATGTACGTTCGAGACCGCGCGACTTCGATCTAAACCGACACACGATACTCTCTATACACAACATATTTAGAAACATTTACAGTAGCAGGTGTTGCTACTAACGTAAAGAAGCAGTTTTATACATCACTAGATTTTATACACTGCTTTACTGCTATATGTATATACTGCTACGAATATACATTTATGGTTCACAACATTCGCGCTTGTTTACTATATTAAGAAATTGCTACAAAAGTAGCTGCTTTTTTTCATATTGAATAGCTGCTACAAACTGGTAATCGGTTGTTAGTTGCTACAAAATAGCAGTTTGCTTCGTAGCAATCCATCACTAGTCGGTATTCAGTCTCATCAGAGAGCCCGATTCTGTGTAAGCGATTTCTGAGTTTACAGTGACCTGTAAAAACAGAGACAATCCCCCTGACTTTTTTATAGTCAAATTCTAGCAGTCCCTTAGTTGTGGCATGACTTGGTAAAATACAGTCCTTCGCATGCATCAAAACAATTGGCCTGTAGAGGTATGTTCGGTAAAACGTGGGGGCTAATGCCTGCAATGGTACACTGATTGTACACGAAAGTTATAGTACCCTCTAAAACTTACGCCACGCTAGTCTGGTGGCATAAAGCAAATCCAAGCAATGCTATAAGTGCGCTTAGTAAAGTCCAAAGAATTGCCTGTTTGGGCATCACGGGAGCCATGTCCTCGACGTCGATGGCTGCTATGGAGACCATTCTTGGGCTTGCCCTGCTGCAGTTGGTGTTGTGACCTGAAGCAACTCTAAGGGCTTACAGAGCAAAATGTAGTGGATGCAAGGGCTTCTTTGGCAAAGTCGGATATCACACCAGCATCTTCAACTACATTGAACAAACAGAACCACTGTCCAAAAAGGCGGATAAGACCTCGGCCGTTTTCAGCTTCTCTGGGGGATGCAGTGTTGATATCTCCAGCAGGGAAACTGCAATAGCATACATCCGCAAATCAAATCGGGGTCTATCCCGTTGGTTTGTCGATGCCTCGAAAACGCGGCAATAAAAAAAAATATATTTACATATAGACATCCTATTTGATTATATATTAAAAACAACGCTGGTTAGGTAGTCATGGTTTTAATCTGTGCATTTTCTGATATAGCAGCATCAAAGTTGTGCAATTAAAGAATCCGCGAGAATCCAGGACTTTTCCCAATTACGAATTAATAATTCATTTATGTATATTTGCGTGCACAATGACATACTGGACGTAATTTGCATGTTTTCTGCAATGTAGATCCTGTATTGCGAAAACATCACTTATATATTTACGACCAATATTTGAGGCCAACTTCCTGCGGCAAAGTTTTACATAGGCAATACTTTATAGCTTTTTATACGAATTCTCGTTACCATAACACTTTTACCGAACAAGCTTTTATCATAATAGGAAAATTCTAATAGATGCGAGACCTGAGAAACTATATGGAATTACACTTTGTACACGATCTGTATAGTAATATGATGATGTACGCTAACCTAATTCTAATATTTGCTAGTCGGTATTTTGCTTCATAGAGTTCAATTTACTGTGTAAAGGTTCTAATGTGTTACACTATTACGCGAAATGCAAAAAAAAAAAACAGCAAATAGTGCTGCTATTAAAGAAAATTGTTTCAAAGATGAACAATATGCGGATGAAAGGTTATGTTCTGAGATGATAGTTAACATCAATACTGTTATTTATTTTAATAAATTTTCTACCCTAAATTTATAAGGAAGTTAGACTAACAAAGCAATTTCCATTAGTTGCAAATCTTCTTGCGTCAAGGTTCTTTTCTTTCCATCATTATGACAAAATGAAATTATATTCTTACAATTAAACAACGTAAACAAAATGCAGCTTACATTTAAGGAAAAATCACGTTAGTAAATTTCAAATTAATAACAGTCTTTAAATTATGTAGTTAATAAAAAAATAAAAGCAAGGAAAATGTTAGTTAAGTTTTAATCGGATTATAATTATGAATATTTTGAAAATGGATGAAAATTTCAATTGAAAGGAAAAATGTTTTAAGTTATTTAAAATATAAGAAACCTTTTGTATACAAAAGCGAAACGTCATTAAATTTCCATTCGAATTCCATTTTTGTTTAATATTCAACACAATGCGTCATTGCTGTGCATTGAAATATTCCACGTGATTTACATGTAGTTTTTTATGCATGGGTGTGTTTTTCTTACTCGGCCAAAACAACTAGAATATTGATACGGGCACTCGGGTAACTTTCTATTGACACCCGTATGTGCGTGTGTTCGCTCGGAACACAGACTTCCTTGCTGTGATTATTAGATTAACTATTATTTCTTATTATTATTTATCTCTATAGTTTACGTAGGAAGGCTTTTGAATTTTTTACTTTAGTTGTCGATAATCTTGTATGTTTCAAAAATGGCTTCTGGTTCTACATTCCAAAATTGTTCGTAGTAGATGATTGCATGGATGGCAAAGTACGGAAAATGTTAAAAAAAAAAACTGATACTGGCCTACTAAACAGGTGTGATATGTAAAGATTTTTTCTGTGTATAAAAATATCCTATAACCTTACAGATGTAATTTTACCACAGATACTTTAGAAATGATATTAGTCGTCAATGTTGTCATACATTTCAAAGGTATAAAAAAAAGTATAAGGGAATAAAATTACCTCCATATGTATATTCTGAATAGTATTGTGAAGTTGTTATTGTAGTTACGTACATTGTTTTCCGTAAATTCGAGCTCTGTCGGCCGTCGTATACGAGATGTTTATTTTGTTTTGATACTTGTGCGCCAACGATTTTTTGCGGTTTGTAGTAATTATAGTTAGTACGTATCGGCTTTTAAAAAAAAGCATATAGAAAATATCAATATTGTATTTATATTTATTTTGCCGCTCTCCCATTAAAAATATGTTTTGGTTCGCCCTGATTATAAGTTTTTGAAATTAAAGTACATAACTTTATTTGAATTATAAATTACATTAGTTCATTTCCTTTCTTTGTTGACCTTATCCTACAACTTTTTCGTTTATGCTTGCACTCATTTTAGGAAATAAGGGTTTATTTGTTTAAATAAAATCAATCTGACATAACTTCCATATATAGCCACAATATACGTGCTGATAAGAAAATCTTACCAGTTGTCTCCAGGCTGCTAAAACAAAGAAATGAAAGCAGATTTCAGTGACACCCCAAGTGCTGAAGAGGATTTTTTTATTTACAACTTTGTAAAAATAAGAGATATCTCCCTTAACAATTATCACTTAGGACTCACCGTCCGAATAATAATCGTCATTATGTCCTTGTTAATAATATACTGTTATGGGATGAACGAATTGATCTGGTATAGTTTCTATGTGGTCGCTTTTATACTAGGAATATACATAAATTGTGATATTTTGGCGAACAGAGTTGATTGTGAACCAAAAATTGCAATGCTATCACGTTGTTTCTTTGATGTAATTCAATATCAATATTACCAAGTAAACTTTGACCTTAAAACGTTTTCACAAATATTTTCTCTTAACATTTAATGCCTAATAAATAAAAAAAATAAGCGAAATTGTAAATATTTGTTAATTGTAAATATTTTTTTTTTTGCATTCAATCCTCTTTTGGCAAGAATGTGAAGTATTATTATGAAAGGGTAAAAAAATTCTCTGATGGCCCTATAAAAGACGAAGTCGGTGATATAAAACTTTAATGGCGTAAATAAAAAAAAATCGAAACTCATTGAAGTTTAGCTGTGATTTGAATCTCCAACGACGATTTATAGCACTCGATAGGCCCCTCTAATTGTGTCAAGTTTCATTCAGTAAAGTATCTGACAGTCTGAGTGCTTCTCTTGTTAAGCGAGCTGCAAAATATACTGTTACAGTTAGGGGTTGAGCGTGTTGACTTAAGGAGAAAAATGTAAGTGGATAAGAACCGTCTGCCGATGCAATAGTCCACGTCTCATTTGTCTT